>CM029600.1:67520647-67825647 GCA_017311375.1 Mytilus coruscus | reverse complement strand
TTGACTAATTGATCCTCAAAGCAATAGGCTTTTTTCTTTCCTTTTCCTTCTCTATATACGTTTCAGTTAAATCAAGCAAGGGTTACTTAGTTATCAAAACCGTTTGTTTCGTACACTCGGACGGAAGGGACAAACAGACGACAAAGCGCTTATCATATGTTACCGAATTTTTATACCACTGCTGGTTGAATGTCTGATTATTGACATGATTTATAACATTTTTTTTTATTTTCCGTTGATTAAAAGACATTACTGAGAAACTAAGTTTCAAACTCCCGCAGACAAAGTTGACCTCAGCTGAATTCGGCTATTTTTTTATGTACCTTATGTAAAGCTCCTTACGTTTCTACGTATTTATACGTCCCTGGCTTTCAAATGCCTGGGTTTAAGCGTTCCTGATGAAAGTAAATTCCTAACGAGTTTCGGACGCACGAAATGTATAACGTGTTATTTTTATAATTAAATCATTAGTATGAATTCTGATGAATACATAACGTAAAACATAGCGATTGATTGATTGATTAATTGGTGTTTAACGCCACTTTTAGCACTATTGTGTTATTTCGTAGCGTTCAGATTTTATTGGTGGAGGAAGCCGGAGAATGTGCCGGAGAGAGTTCCCGGAGAAAACCACAGACCTTCGATAGAAAACCTGACAATCCTAGTCAATTAAGATTGCAGTCGAACGCACCTTCCACGTGCCAGATTTTAACTCACAACCTCAGTGTTGACAGGCTAGTGACACAGCAGTTCTACTACTTATACTACTCGGCCACCGAGGCCCCTTAAAACATAACGAACATGAGATATTGAATCTATTATTGTAAAATGGGGATAATTTCTTTTACATCATTACAAACTAAAGGGAAATATCTAAACAATAATTTTATATCATATGATATAGAAACCTGTTATTTAAGTTTGACTTTAAATTGAAGTACAGTAGACTAACATGTAAAGTAAACTGTTACATATGAAATGAGTGAACAAACGAAAACATTATATTATTTTTATTTTGTACAAACGGTACAAAGCACTTCAGTATTATCTTTGTATGGGAGACATCTCAAACTACCACATTTCGCTCTAACAGGATAAAACAAAGCACCATTTTCGCTGGATGTTCGATCGTCCAATGGTTTCGCGTCTCCGTCCATACAGATAAAGTCTTTATTGTAATGAGTTTTATGTTCACTCATTAAAAAACCACTGTACTCGGATTGCTATCCTTTGTAACAGGACCTCCTTCCTAATTTAGAAAAAAAGTCAAAATATAAAACAGAAAATATAAAATGTATGCAATTTCTATATATCAAAACACATTTATACTTTATTAATGATTGCGATACAGAACAATCCATTATTTAAAACCGTTGCATTCAAGGCCTTATTCATGTTGAACTTTATAATCAACAATATTATGTAACGATCTAGGTTAATAATATACCGTTTTTAGAACATATTTCTTATAATTTTAAGTTAAGAATCAAAATACATGGTGATAACAAAACTACCTGCTATCATTAAAACAGAAACTTTTTCTTTACGCCTACACACAGCACACGGGACCTCTTTTTTGAACAAACTACCAGGTAAGCCGGACGGTTTAGTACCGGAATTTATGTTATATTCGGCACCATATAGTATATCATTACTATAGGAGTATGCTTCACCATTTTCAGGATCACTGGGTAAACAGAGGTAGTTTGAACCTCCTCCTTTGTTAGTATAATAGTTACCTCCAGCCTGTCCTGAATAAGTTAAAGGTAATTATCTTATTACAAATGTTATTATTCAAATTATCTATTTGTTCGTCACAATGACAAAGATACCACAAACCAATGTTTTAAAATTTTAGGTTTTAACATAACAGTAGTCGAGACAATACAATCAAATTTGAAACCCTGTTGCACTTGTACCTAATATAAAAATAATAAAATATGTTCATGACACCGTTAGAATAAGGAAATGATTGATACAAATGTCTATAATACCAAGCATTGCACATTAAAGTATGAACGCTTTGATAATAGGATGAATAAAAACAAGATGTTTTGCATCAGCTATTTCAAGCTTAAATTCCACACTTTTACCCTGTTCAAGATTTAAATTTTATTGCCATCATCTGATAAAAAATAAACTCATTGCTAGATAAATATTATATAAAATGATGACCCTGTTCATCACTGAAAATATCAAATACAATTCACCGGCTGCACATGTGGCACCCGTCGTGTTACGCATTGTAAGTACACATTCGGAGATGTTACAATCGAGGAAAAGAAGACATGATTGTGAACATATCCGTGGTTAATCAACGTAGAAATCATATATCAAATTGAAGAATTTGTTAAAAGAATATTCTTTTTTTCAAGTTGATACTCGCCGGTGCAACACATAAATTGTAACGGGACAATCAAAATTAATAAGTCGTTGAAAAACCGACAAGATCACGGCAAAAAACGAAAACTACAAAAAGAAGAGTCTATATTCGAGAGAGCATTTCGTTAGATATAAATAAGAAGATGTAGTATGAGTGCCAATGAGACAACTCTCCATCCAAGTCACAATGTATAAAAGGTAAACAATTATAGGTCAAAGTACGGCCTTCAACACGGAGTAGTTTTTCCTTGGCTTGTTACGTAAGCATTTGAGTACAAATGTTTTATTTTCAAAAATATCTCTTTCAAAAACCTTCAACCTTATCCTTACCCTATCCATGTCATATATTTACATTCAACTAAATCCTGAAACATACTGTTACAAAACAGTTATCTTTCAACGAATACCAGGCCCACTCTAGGAAACCACATTATTTGTGTTATGAATTAAATGAAATTTGTTGTATTCGTTAATGAGACAGAACCCTAATAAGATAAAACATGACAAGATCTTGTATATATCTAAAATCTAAATGAATATATATAGGTGAAAAAGTTAATGTACAAGCATATAATCAAATATTAATAAGAGAAAAAAAGCAATAGTAAGCAAGTTAAAAGGTGTCTAGCACTTTCATCTATCTGTAGAAACTCTATGACTCTGATTTGCTTAAATGATGAATAATAATAATAATAATAATAATAATAATAATAATAATAATAATAAATACTGCATACACAATATCCGTATTTCCTGGGCAATCTTTCTTCCACCATCTGACATATGTCACACCAATATCTTAAATATACACAACGAAGTGTTAATTTGTAGTATGAATAAACTCATCATAGATGAAACAATAATAAAGATGAATTGCAAGACAGCTTAGTCCGGCGTAACTTATATGCTGCTGAATATATCGGACGTCTTACCTTTAACGTATTTGTGACGGGCTATAGTTAGCAATTATGATTTTACGCAAATACAGTCTGTAAAGAACCTTTTGGTGTGGATTTAAATAATCACTTAAATACTCATTTTCATTGATAAAATAAATTATTTTGCATAAAAACCAAAACAAAATCGTTATATAATCACACCAACAATCTAATTCATTTGAAAGAATAATAAATGTTGTCACAATCGTAGGTCTTTACATGCCAATATAGTCGTCTGATCTGTAATTTTATCGATTTTGTCCTATTCACAATTTTAACATATTGACTGTGTGGATTCGCATGGCGGGTGATGCATGCATAGCAGGAGACGCTTATCCTTTAGACGCATCAAGTCTTTTTTTTTTTTTTTTTTGAGTTTATTTACAAATAGATTTTCAGTTCGTGCGACCGTAAATGCAGATTGAATATCGTATTTGTACTGACACAACGACTTACCCTGCTGTGAAGGTGTTACAGGATATTCTGCTTTCCTCGAAGTATGCAAGTAATGCTTCATCATATCAATAAGAGACTGGTCTGATGGTGTCAGGCTGTATTTGCTACAATCATGTCCATAATCACCGACTACAAAGGCAACAATGACGGTGGCAAAGCTGTATGTGAGCATTCTGAAAATCGAGTACTAGTAATTATGTAATAGAATAAAATATAACAAATTAAAATAACCACACTGTAAACACAATAACATAAGTACATATTTTGTTTACCTTAATGACTTCCTGGAATTCGTCTATGCCTTAATGCACTATCTTTGCTATCTTCGTTATATCTTAAATCATGGATTCATCTATATTTTTTAATTTGGATATAGCGTGTAGAATACATACGAAAGCGTAACAATATATTTTGACATTTCAAATGAAATTAAATTTCACTATTATATATTTTTATAAATAATATCAAACGACAACTTGTAATGCATCTTATTGTTCGTGAACTGTGTTCGTCTTTTGCTTGGAATTTTATCGTAGAACCTACACATTCTTGTATCTTCGAAATGGCATTGCATCTTAGTTATAAAGAACATATAGAACTAACTAATGTTATAGCATGTACTGTGCGCTTTAGTTGTTGACTACCTAATTCATTGGTATCTGGATTTTGCCTAGAACGCAAACAATTGATAAAAATCATGAGGTTCGGACAATTACTCCATAAGAAGTCATCAAATGATTTCTGTCATCTGGCATTTTCGTAGACCTTTCTACCTATCGATTATGCTTTTTGAGATATTATGCACACAAAAAGTAAATATGACACAAATCGTCAATTAAGGGCAATAACTCCTCAAAGAGTGATCAGACAATTTTGTGATCATTCGGACTAAGTTTGACCTGTCAAAACTTCTCTATCTTATATGGTTTGCAGGATGCTGTGGATTCATTTATTTTCGTTGGTATCAATTTTCGTGGATTGAGAAAAACTTGTATTTTCGTGGATATTTGATTTCGTGGTTTTGCCAATCTCTGCATACAAAGCCTATAGAAAATTTGTAATTCGTTGAACATTTAAATTCGTAGTTCACATGTACCAACGAAACCAACCAAAATTGGTATCCAACGAAAAATAATGAATCCACAGTATATGGATTGTACCCGTATATTTTATTTTTAGTCATGACGGCAGTTTTTGTTGACTGACTTGACGAATTGAAAATCCAAGTAAATACCCTAAGGATAATTCACCGGAAGTGTGATTGAAATTTGTTCAATAGTTTTGTAACAGATGATCTTTGAAAAAAGTTTGCGATGGCCGACAACGATCGCCGAGTGATGGCAATGACTCAAATGTCCTTTTAAATAAAGAAACTGCACATGATGAAAATTTTGCAAGGCAATGTTGCAGAAAACAAAAATATTATACTGACACGCCTTATGTTTTTGTGACGTTGGATTGCTATCTCATTGACATATATCTTACATTTCCTTATATCTATATTGTAATCAACTACATCATAAGTTCGCAAAAAATTCAAATTCAGATGTCCTTTTTAAGTTCGGTGGCTGTTTCATTAAGTATACACACATTTCCTTGTATACATCGTAAACAAACTTCCCAAAGGCTCCAGTAAAAGACGAAGGTTATATTAGTTGCCTTTGGCAAAATGTTTATCTGCAATAGCTTTGTTACGTGTTTTTGAATCTTTCTAAAAAGATACAGAAAGAAGAATCTCCCCAGCTTGAACAGAACATGGCATTACACACATTCAAATTTTATACTATAGATGTCGAAGAACGGAAGATCATGGCGATATATGAATATACTATTTCCAAAGAGTTATGTTTATGCAAACATGGGATCTGATGATGGGATCTGATGAAGATCACTTTAAACAAGCAAAGGACTTTCGAAATAGACTTGCAGTCTCATTTCAATTACTAGTATCAAGTAAAAAAGACTAAATGTACGGGCTGAATAAACTTTTTTTACAATAAGAGAAAAGATTCGCTTATCAAATACAATCCTTTTACTTATTTAGAAAATAAATATACCATGTAGGTGCTGCTTACCAAAAACATTCAGATGTGTCTTTATGCCCCTTTATGACTATAACAATTAAAATCATATTCTGATATTTAATATAAAACACTGAAATTATTCTTTTAATAACAAAACACTGATATTTAAAAATCAATAATTACATTCCGAACACACTTATATTTTGAGTTAAAAGAATCTCTCTGCATTTTCTAATTAGCTTACCAAGGGTGCGTTTGGTTACCTTTAACACTAAAAAGATATACTCCAAACTGATAAAGACTATTAGGAATGAGTGTGCAAAGTATGCATCAAATTTTAGAAAAGTGGAAACGTAGTTGAATCGAATTCGGTGGGGATCATTGGTGGAAACTACATGAGTAAATTACAGAATAAATTCTGTCCTTATACCAGATAGATTTAAAGTGGAAGTTTAATAAGGGCTTTCAATAAGTTTTGAATTGAACTGAAAAGTACAAATTAAACAGGAGAAAGAGGTGTAAAGGCACAAACATTCATTTTATTGTTGTGAATGATGCTCATTTACCCTGTCGATTTTGTTGAAAGAAACTGGCCCTAAATCACGTAGTGTCTATCCTTATTCAACATCTTGAGTAATGTGAAAAAATATTCCATTCGATTCAATTCTCTTCTTTATCATCATTTTGAACTTAAAACGTGTGTGACAACTCCCAAAAAAAAAAAAAATGTTTAAAGGAATAAAGTAAATCAATCAAATTTGTGAGTTTTAGTGTATCTACGTATACATGTATCACAAGTGTGATATGTATGCAACTTGTAACGGAGGAATGGCAGAAGAGACTACCATTGTCGCCTACCTGAAATGAATTGCGCATCTTAATAGAAATTTTGAAGTTTCTATCTGTTTCATGGATGAATGCATCCATTTGACCCGATCAAATTCAGAAAATCAAGGTGTGTTTACTTTTATAGGTACATTATTATCACAATTTGTTCCATACCAACATTATTTATTTATATTAGCCGCAGTTAAATGCTTTGAAAATATATTTTTGTTACGGTACTAACCATGGGTCTTAGCCAGATTCAAAATATGTCTTTTCAAAGGAGACACTTTTCAAACACATTGCACGGATTTCTCCATACAACTAGCCTGACTTCTCATACAAGCTTTTGAGAATGTTAAATTGTAAGTTTATATGACACAAAGAGCACATGAATATGCTATACTAGTCCGAATGTGAAGAAGTCAGAAATCAAGGGAAAATAACTCTGCATATATATCAAACTTAAACTAACAAAGAAACAGGCACAGATATTTTTGATAACTGTTGTTATTTTAATGCAAGCAAAAATTTACTAGATAAAATGCCATCTCGAGTGAAAAGAGGGAGGGTTAAACCATTTGAAACACAGATGCTTCAATTTTTTTTTGCTAGGCTAGAAGAGGATATATTATACCCACTAGGGTTGAACTGAATGTTTGCAGGCATAAAAAGAGAAGAGAACCTTTTTTTTTGTGGTAATTCTATCAAGAATATGTCAATTTTACTTCAGTTTACAGTTTGTAGCGGCATGAAATGAAATCACAACCTGAATAATTTTCTCTTTTCATTTCAGTTTGCGACTTCTACTCCAGTTTAAGCTGAGATGGCAAATAAGAAGTTTTCCAAAAGTAATGAAGTACTGGTAAGCATTATACTTTATCAAACAAACTCATGATTGTACATTTCTGGTATTATGTGATTGACATTAAAGTCGATGACAGTCAAGATATGAAAATTTCCGTGTATGAAAACTGTTGCTATGGACTTGATATTATATTAATATTCTTAGTTATTGTTAAATTCGACCGACCATTTTAAATTAAAGTCTTAGGCAACTGTTCATTATGTAACACCCAAAACTGTGCATAGCATTATTTGAAGCAGTAGTTATATCATGACCTCATAAAACCTGTGTTGTCATAATGTTTATTTGAAAACTAATTATGCATTTTCTCACTGATGAAGTGTTGACACTAAATTTTAGGTAGAATTATGTTAAAACACAATATTTTAAAATTGGTAATATATTGCCCTTGATACTATATAGTAAGAATGATGTTCAAAACAGTTTAAAGTGTATTCTAAGGTTGGGAATACCAGATTGCCAGTGGTAACAAGTATTAAGTATGCTTTATAGTGTAAAAAAAATCATCTATTTTCCATAAATTTTGAGTTCAAATGCACTATTAGACAACTTGTTTTTTTTTTAATGCTTTAACAGGGCCTTTATATTGTAATTGAAATGTCTCATCAAATTGTGACCTGTGAAGGTTTACTGGTAGCAATATACTAAATGTTTGTAAAGAACTGAATTGCCGGAGAATTTAACTATGTGAAAATAGGGACTCACGTGGGCTTGTCGTGTTGACCAATTTGTGAAAAATTTAATCTCACTTCCTACCCCGAAAATTAACCACATTTGTAAAAATGTCTCAGCTTCGAAACGAGCCATCATACATATTCAAGTTTGCGATATGAACATAGGAAAGGAAGAAAAGGCTACCATTGTCTCCTAACTGAAATAAATTGCGCATCTTGACCCAATTGTTGCACCCTGACTATCAACATGAATTTTTCATAAAGGATTTTGATAATATATATATGCCTAATAGATTGACGATACATTGTCATAGTAATTGTCGCCCCTAAAATTGCCTTTACTCACTGATTTGAATGTTAAGTCACATTTCGTGGAAAGAACTTACAACTACTGGTTACATCTTTTGGCCACCATGTGTCTATCATGTAAAGACAGATTCTAATCGTTTCACCATGTACGATATATATTTTTCCAATGAACAAAAAAAAAAAAAAAAAAAAAACAGTGCAAAACGTATAACGTTATGATTTTTATAAATGTTATTTCTTCTAATTGAGCATATATGCAATGTAACAAAATAATTTCCACCCTGATACCAAGCATAAAGTCTGTAATTAACCCAAAACTTTTCCAACCATTTCAAAATTTATTTAGGAGTTGTAACAAGTATATACAATTATCAACATCAAATAACAAAGCAGACCCCCTTTTTAAGGTCAAAAGTTTGCCAACTCCAATGAAATCAGTAACAATATGTATTGCTCATAACACAATTAAATATAATTATTTAAAAAGTAGGTCAACTAGAAAATTCTCATAGTTTCTGTAATCATTACACGGTAATACATCAAATATATATATATTAGATATATATTAGGTGAATATCCAGATTGAGGATTGACAACAGTAGGTGAACTGTGAGATATTCTCTGTAATTTGTTACTAATTATTACACATTTTACAAAGACTAAATATCAGCTATATATTTACATGAATAGCCATAAATACTGCAAATATACGTTACGATTATTTTCTATTTATAGTAATAACAGACATTTTCATTTGTCGATGACATTTATTGATTTAAGCAGAAACTATCTTTTGAAAAGTTACTATTTAAAATTGAATGCTTCTTTTTGTAAATTTATTGGGGTGTAAAAGCGTTGACCGAAGTACATTTTGTATGAAGCGCGGAAGCGCTTCATTCTAAAAATGTGCGCACAGTCAACGCTTTTACAACCCTATAAAATTTCTAAAAGAACCATTCAATACTTATAATTACATTTTTTTGACAGGATCATGAAAACACGATTTCTATCAAGTTTTTCTTTTATTTACCTATGCACTTTATTGTAGAAGCTCGCTTCATCATGAATGTTTTACATTTCATTTTGAAATGAAGGTTAATTTCAGAATGACGCGAGAATTCTGTTAGCCAATCAAAATAACGGATTATAATGAAACATACATGTAATGTAATTATTTCAAATTGGCATTGTGATATCAGAGTTTGTTCTAAGGTCAGGTTACAGTATAAATGAGTGATTTAACAGACTTTTTTTAAGAAGTTGTAAACAACATCAGCATGTTAAACTTAAAATGAGAATCGAAACAAGTATGCGTTGACTTGTTTTATTTTCTTGAAATATTATTTAATGAGATGAACATTTGAATAGAATGTATGTAAAATGGATGATTTTTTGTAAAAATTATATAAACATATACATATATATGTGTGTTTTCCTTCCGGTAGCATGGAGTTTGCATGAAGTGGTGTTTTTTCTACTCTCCGCCTTTTTATTGAATAACTAGGTTATAAGTTTATGTGAGTTATGAGTAGGTCTTAAAATAGAAACAATAGATGATCCAAGGACAACTCTGCTTTAAGGACATATATCTGGTACAAAAGACTTTAATTGCTACAAATATTATTTTAAAAAGTGCATTTGAGTAGACCAAAATCCATTTCTCGTGAAAACAGAGGTCAGTGGTCGGAGTCAGAATCGAGAATAGATAGTCAATTTTGCGTATTATACCGATATGGCTGATAACCATGGACACCAGGGAACACGAAAGGTATGAGACATTAAAGCAAATGTATGAATCAAAATATGTGTCCGAATGCTTAGAAAGTTTGAACCTTAAATTATAGGTGGATGTTGAAATTGTGAAAACCGAGGTCAAGGTACCAAGGGACAAAGTAGAAAACCTTGATTCTCATGCTCAACTCATGGATGACAGTATACAAGACAGCCTCTGGCCTTTGTTAGTCTTGTATTATTTTTACTTTTAGTTTCTTGTGTATAATTTGGAGTTTAGTATGACGTCCATTATCACTGAACTAGTATATATATTTGTTTAGGGTCCAGCTTAAGGACGCCTCCGGGTGCGGGAATTTCTCGCTGCATTGAAGACCTATTGGTGACCTTCTGTTGTTGTCTGTTCTGTGGTCGGGTTGTTGTCTCTTTGACACATTCCCCATTTCCATTCTCAATTTTACAACACACTCATCCCTGATATTGAGGGAAATCAAAGCAGAAGAAAAAGAACATTGAAAGTTGGAGTACGTGGGCCGAAATGGAATTTGTTGATGAGTGGTGTAGGCGGAACCCCCTTGGCCAAGATGCCAAAAGTGACTGATTTACTTGTTAGGGTTTTCTTTGAAAAAACTTTAGAGATACCGAAGGAGCTCATTGAAAAATGCTGTTTCATGCCGTGCATTGGCTACCAGGAAAAGAAAGAGAAGAGAAAGATAGTTGTGCGCTTCAACAGTCTAATAGATCGAGACGACGTTCTGGCCGCTGGGATGAAATTAACACGTGGAAGTAAGTATAGTGTCGTGCCAGATGTGCCGCCGTCTGTTGCAACTCTACGATTCAATCTTTCAAATGAAAGACGTGCATTGCCTTCATCCAAACAGAGGAAAGTCCATCTAGTTTACTTTGAATTATCCGTTTTTCCACCAAATGATAGTACGTCATATCCGGTTGCATACGAAAAAGGGTCGAAAAAAAATATTTCCTTGAATTTGACAGTTAATTCTAAATTTCATTGCAGTAAAAAAATTTCTGAGTTTATATAGAATATTTTGGACACTTGAGGTTAGATGGTTACTAAAGCTTGTACACAGGAAAAAAGGGGTGAAAGTTTGATTGGTTAACTTCCAGTGATGGTTATTATCTTATATACAATGAAATGTTATGTGAAATTTTGTCTGTAGTACTGGACAGGATAAAACTTCACTCATGCCAAGTATTTCTTTATTTGAAACAAAGATACATTCTGCACAATTTTTTGAAAAGTGCAAATTTAACAAAGACTAATTGGGGAAAACAATGGTGGTATTACTCCTATTATGGGAAGCTGCACATGCACCTTTGACCTTGTATGTACTCTCATTTGTTAAAATTTCATGCTATTTAAGTGAAATATTACAAAAATGAAATAGTCTGATTGGATTGAGTCTCAAAAACACATTTAAAGAAAATTGCCTTGAAATAGGACTCTACCGTGATTATTAGTAGACAGAGCAAGCCATACTCAGTGTTTTGGAGAGCATTTTCTGACTTTTTCTCCTTATTTCTTATATTTTGCTATAATAGAAAACTTTTTCAAAAGTAATACTTTAATACAGTTATAAGTAAATGAAATTATTTTTGAAGCAGTAACAACAAATTATTCACGAAAAAGAAACTTTTTATGTCCCTCTCTGGAGCGCGGCGTAAATTACAGTTTTAAGTAAGGACTTATTGAAACCTCCATGGAGGCAGTAAAACTTTTATATGGATAGTTCATTCAGCTTGAATACTTCAATTACTCATTTATTATCCCATTTCTTGCTTAAATGTGTGAAAGTATCAAAATTTTGATTTATTGGCCTAAAAAGTTTACATTTTAAGGACATGAGAGGTATAAATGGATCAAAAGAGACCTTATTCGAAAAGGTTACCAATTCAACACTGTAATTAGATCTTTGAATATTGTTTTTATTGGTATTAATATTGATTTTGTTATCAGAAAATTAAAATCAAACTAAATATTATTTTTATATACATATGCACATGCATGGCTCTACAATCTGTCGATACTGTATTTTGGCATTGCACAAGATCATGTTTTTCTCTGACTGTTAATGACGTCTTTACACTAAATCCATTGGATGTTGGATGTGTATTGATTGATATTTTAGTCTTAGATGCATGATTCTTTTCATAAGTTGTTATAAGCTTTGAACTAGCTGTCAGTAACTGCGAGTACTTTCAGATCTGTACTAGTGTCTTTTTGTTGTGTGGATGTATAAGTACTCGTCCAAGTCCACTCTGTGTTTTTGTTAGATGTATTTCTATTTGTATCCATCTGATGAGTAAATATATAAATAAGAAGATGTGGTATGATTGTCAATACGACAACTCCACAAAAGACCAAATGACACAGAAATTAACAACTATAGGTCACCGTACGGCCTTCAAAAATGAGCAAAGCCTATACCGCATAGTCAGCTATAAAAGGTCCCGAAATGACAAATGTAAAACAATTCAAACCAGAAGGCTTTTTCAACTGATTTTTTATAGTTTGTTCTTATATTGTACGGTTACACCACTGTCCCAGGTTAAGGGAGGGTTGGCGATTTTAAACGAGTTTAACCCCGCCACATTCTGTATGTGCCTGTCCCAAGTCAGGAGCCTGTAATTCAATGGCTGTCGTTTGTTACTGTGTAACATATTTGTTTTTGTTCATTATTTTGTACATAAATTAGGCCGTTAGTTTTCTTATTTGAATTGTTTTCACCCTTTTTGAACTCGCCTGGATCTCAATAGCTTTATAAATTTTGAACGCTATCAGTGGCGGTCTATCTTGAAGCACACATGTCATGAGATAGTTCCTTATTACTGTTCCTTTTTATTTATTTATTTGTTTTTTATTTTTTATTGCTTAAGAGCTCCACATGTATGTAACAAGTCACTAAAGAGTGTTTAGTAACTTCATTATCTTAAAAGTAACATATCAATCTAAGAGATCAATCATAATCAACTAAAACCAGAACTATCTTCTTTCAACAATGATCAACAGATAAACATTCGATCCTTTAAATCAAACATTACGACTGGGATACAGATTTAGAGATATCTACACTATATATATGGTTAGAAAACCTTTACCCTGTATAGTGGCATGAAAATAGGAAAAAACATATTTGATAAGAACTAGATTTTGTTTCCACAAAAGGCTGGGGAAAAAGAAAACCCGCTGTATTTCAGTAAATTAAAATTGTATTACCACGAAACGGGAGAAATTTGGTGGTTATTGTTTGAACGGTTGGAAAAAAGAATTTTTATGTCTTTCTGCTTATTTGGACTTAAATTGTTTATATTGATCTGAATATGTTTATTAACTGCATAACTTTAGTATATATATTGTAAAGTACTGGGAATGAATATTGAAACAAATAGGAGTGTATTGTAGTTTACTGAGTATACTTTATTCGTAGCATGTTTGACAAATATTTTATACTGATTTTTACAATTGTGGCAGTAATCCACTATTCTTATAACTGTCACCAGTCAAAATTCAAGTTTTACCAAATATAAGGGGAGGCATTTCATCAGCTAATATATAAATTTCTAGGTCATGTTTGTACATAGGTTTGAGATGATGATGATAATTATCCAGTAAATCAAATTTTTAATGTGTAAAACACTGGAAGTGAAATGAGTTTTTCATTTGTTTACATTTGTTGTACAGGTGTCACGGCAGGAAATGTGTGTAATTTCTCATAGTTTACCTTTTCTGTATGAATTAACAATTAATTCTCGTATTAAGAAGTATTTCTTGAAACCAAATATCTACTTTTCATGACTTTTGTGCTTTATAAACAACGGGTAAACACATAAATACATCTTTTCACTGACCGGCGATTTTGCCGTCTGCCATTTTGTGGGGAATGAAACGTTGATTTTATCTCTCTAATACCAATTCGTCCCTAATGAGACGAGCGCTGTACGGAGATTGGGTATTTTATTGATATTATGAGCTCTATTGTTTAGTTTTAATGTTTTATGTTAAAGGACAATCATAGGACAACTCAAGATGATCTCAATTCAATGTTTTTCAATATCGTAATTTTGTATAGTTCCGGCTTCCCGGAAAGGACAAGTAACTATTGGATTAGTATGTCACGTGACACTTATGACTTTTGTATATAAACGCGCAAGCACTCAGTAATGGCAGATCGCCCAAAGTTCTGCTGGCACCAAGTTCAAAAAGTTCACTATTAAAATTGTAAACAAAGAAGTAAAATAAGCTTATGGTGAGCATTAGGATAAAATATGGAATATTAGTAACCGTCTTTTTGTACAGTAAGCTATCTCCCACCACGTCGGACACCACACATATGAATTAAGATCGTAATTTAGTTCCTATGCACTATGATATATTTTACTGTATGCAAGTATTAGAATTGTCATAATTCGTTATTTATTCAAATATATTAAAACAGTTCCACAAATAAAACTGTTAACATTGAAATGATATTCTATCTTTATCAATATTGGATACATATAAAAAGGAATATGCATTTACACTGGTAAAACTAAGCTGGAGGACGCTCGTTCAAAATTAAAAACTATGGAAAGCCGTTATTAACACAAATAGCACAGTAACAAACAAATACAAAGGAAGCCGTTTAGTACACATGCATTAACCAAACAGAGGAACTATATTTAAACACCATAACTGAGGTGCTCCAGGGAGCAGATACTGCATTTCATGGGTGTTTGTAGGTAAACTGCCCAGTATAGGACAGGATACTCTCGGGTGGCTTACAATTTGGTGTCAGAAGTGGGATGCTAAAATTCTAATTAGCATCAAGGATACGAACCTTGGAATAACCTGTCAACTTAACAATGTGGTTTAAGCCCGACGTGGTGGATTTACTGTACAAAAAATTTATTATAACTATAAAATATGAAACAACATATAAAAGTAAAACTCTTTATTTAGAATATGGCTGATGCTGGTAGGAACTCCCCTAACCCTGAAATAAATTTCCATAGGGAAAGGGATTTTAATGACTTAGGACAAGGGGATCAAATACGTACTGATGACAATGACGACTGGTTCAAATACATACTGATGACAATGACGACTCTGATAGGGAATCTATTTTACAAGGTCATGGTGATGAAGTAGCTCAGAGACCTAAAGGACGGGATGAATATCAGAGACATGATTTTGACGATAGGAATGATAGGGTAACACTTAAACCTGAACCCTTCTCTGGAAAAGGATTGTTGGGAGGAATACCTCATTTTGAGGACTGCGCTGAATTGGAACAATGGGGGAATCGTATAAAACTGTTGTTTTTGGCAGCTAGCTTGAAGGGTCAAGCAAGGACATACTACATGAGCTTGTCTCTTGACGAAAGGCGCACATACCATGTGCTAACACAAAAGTTAGATCAAAGGTTTGGGAGTTCAAAACACAAAAATCGTTGGCTCTCAAAATAAGAGGGGCCAGGGGAAAGCATGGCTGAACTGAGGGATGACATAAGGCAACTAGCGCAAAAGGCGTACTATGACCTTGACTTAGCAGCACAGGAGTCTTTAGCATTAAACCAGTTGTTTAAGGTAATATCTGTAGAAATGAAATGTCGTTGTATTGACAAGGAATGTCAAACAATAGCAGACGCTGTTGATGTTATAGAAAGGTATGAGTCAAAACTTGGAGATGTAGACAAAAAGAAAGCAACAATCAGAGCTGTGGAGTCGAAGTACATTGCAGGACACATGAGTGAAAAGGATTATCAGAGCAATTTACAGGCTTTACAAGATAAGATAGCAAAGCTGGAACAAGGACACGGGAATCGGGACACAAAGAGGGCATATACTGGCAGATGTTACAGTTGCAACTCACCAGACCACTTTATGAGGAACTGTCCACACAAAAACAACCAAAAAGCAAGAGGGAACTTCCAGGGCAACCAAAGACACAATACCTCTTTTAATAACAACCATGGAAACGACAGAACACTGGCTTAATAGGTCGTGAGTTAGTGACAGAAGATAAAAGGCCTGATATAAAGGGATAAAAACATGTCCGGACAGGACATATAGGGGGAACAGATGATAATTTGAATAATGGGTTTTATACAAATGGGTTAATCTATGGGTTTCCTGTCAACCTTCAATTGACAGTGGCTCAACAGCGTCAATTTTATCTATTGATGTTTACGAAAAATTGCCTTCAAATGTTTGGTGTTCTTTAGTACCAAACAAGTCCGAAATATTTGACGTTAATGGCAATAAAGTTTTTGCCATTGATCAATCACATTAGAACTAAAGCTTGGTCTAGAAATTTTCAGTCAAAATTTTATGATATGTAATATGAATCAGGATTGAATACTTGGACAGAATTTCTTACTTAAGGAAGTAAGTAAAGTTAATTATCAGCGAATGGTCTTATACCCGATCCACAACCAGGAAATACAATGTTGGATTGGAGGGAAGGCAAATATGATTTGCAGAGTAGCAATTAAAGACAACATGACAATTCCTCCAATGACGAGTACTATGATGCCTGTAGAAATACCGGGAGTCAATCGTTTAACAGAATACGGATTAATAGAGGGCACGACAGGAACAGCAAAGTCTACATTAACAATAACTGGAATTATAAATACACAAGAATAAGCACACTTTGTAAATGTTGTTAACTATGATGACAACGAAGTAAAACTGTATAAAAAGGAAACAATAGGAACATGTGAATCATATACTGAGCATGATTTGAAATCAGTGCAGATTAGAACACTACAAAAGGATTGCTTTACAGCTAGTGAAGAAATACCATAACATCTTATGACTTATTAAAAAGGAGTTCAACTTATTTAAATGAGGACCAAAGACAACAACTTTCCGGACTCCTTTCGCAGTACCAAAATGTCTTTTCACGGACAGATGATGACATCGGGAGGACAGACCTTGTAACACATAGAATAAATACATGAACTGCAATACTCTTTAGGCAAAGATCTAGACGTATGTCACTTGCAAAGCAAGAGATGGAAAAATCAGAAGTCAACCGGATGTTGGACAAAGGAATCATTGAACCATCTTCTAGTCCTTGGGCATCGAATACTGTCCTTGTAATGAAGAAAAATGGCAGCCCTAGGTGCTGTGTTGATTACAGGAATTTGAATGACATCACTAAAAAGGATTCCTACCCGATTCCGAGGGTAGACGAGTGCCTAGACTTGCTCGCTGGGGGGAAATTCTTCGGGTCAATGGACCTAAATTCAGGATTTTGGCATGGCTCCCGAAGACAAGGAAAAGACCGCATTTCTGACAAGTTTAGGGTTATATCAATTCACTGTCATGCCCTTTGGACTTGCAAATTCACCATCTACTTTTGAGCGTCTAATGGAAAATGTTCTCAGAGGGCAACAGTGGAAAGAACTATTACTCTATATGGATGATATTATATCAGTAAGTTCAACATTTAACAGTTGAAAAATGCTTTAACAAGTACACCTGTGCTTGCCTACCCTCTTCCAAATTTGCCATTCATACTTGACACAGATGCAAGTGATAAGGCTGTCGGAGCAGTTTTGTCACAAATTCAAGATGGTCTTGAACGAGTTATAGCATACATGAGCAAATCTATGAACATACATGAGCAGGCATACTGTGTAACTCGAAAAGAGCTACTTGCTGTAATTATAGCACTAAAGACATTTCATCATTATTTATATGGCCAGGAAGTTTTGCTGCGCACAGATAACGCAGCTGTATCATGGATGAAAAATCTAAAGAAACCCACTGGTCAAACAGCCAGATGGCTCGAAGAACTGGGAACGTACAATTTGACAGTTACACACAGGGCTGGAAGAAAACACTCAAATGCCGATGCTCTGTCAAGAAGACCTTGTAAATCATGCGAGAGGCAAGAATCTGGAAACCACACAAGCGACGATGAAACAGACGAAATCCAACTTGAAGAAACTGATTTTGTTAACCAGGAGTTACCTGAAAATGAGGAGCCAACACCAAGAATAGATATAGTACGAGTATGTACAAGAAGTCAGACAGAAAATCAGTCTGGTGCTACACCAAGTGGCTATTGCATAGAAGGATGGGACCCTGACAGTATTAGACAATGCCAATTGGAAGACCCAGACATGTCACTCATTGTGACATATCTTCAGGAAAAGAAAAATAAACCTGACTGGGACCAAGTATCAAAAGGAACATCATTCCAGAAAACAATATGGCGACAATGGGATAGGCTGACAATAAACAATGGCATGCTTTATAGAAAATTTTATTGTTCTGATAAAGATGATGTAGACAACTTCAAATTGGTACCAAAATCAAACCCAAAAGACATGACGTTCCATCTGCAGGTCATTTAGGACCAGATAAAATGCTAAGTAGGATCCAGCAGCTCTTTTACTGGCCAGCTATGAGAAGCTCAATAACAAGATACTGCAAAAATGTGACCAATGTGCTAGGAAATCACTTAAACGAAACAGGGCTCCATTAGGTCAATACTTGGTTGGCGAGCCTATGGAACGTGTTGCGATTGATATTCTTGGTCCACTTCCGTTAACAAAACGACAAAACCGTTATGTTCTTGTCCTTTGTGACTGCTTTTCTAAATGGACTGAAGCATATGCTATTCCAGACGAGGAACCCCTGATCATTGCCAGTACCATCGTGAATGAATTTATTTGTAGGTTTGGTTCACCATTACAGCTCCACTCTGATCAAGGAAGGTCTTTCGCAGCAAAGTTGTTCCAAGATCTGTGTGATCTCTTGAAAATTGACAAAACTAGAAGTACAAGTCAACACCCCCAATCTAATGGAAACGTAGAAAGATTTAACAGAACACTGCTAAGCATGCTAACATTTTATTGTCAAAATGATCAGAGAAACTGGGATGAGATTTTGCCACAAGTTATGATGGCATACAGATCATCAGTTCACGCCAGCACAGGACAGACCCCTAACATGATGATGCTTGGTAGAAACATATTTCTCCCTATGGAAGCTGTTATTCCACGTCCAAATGGACCAAATGAATCCACTTCCCCTGAAACAGATAAATATGTTAATGAATTACAGGACGCTATGTCAAAGTCACATGCATTGGCTAGGAAACATCTTAAGCAGAATTCGAATATCAAAAACGATACTACGATCTAAAGGCAGTAAAGCGCGAATTAAAAATTGGACAAGCTGTTTGGCTGTACGATGCTTCGAAAAAGGTGGGAATTTGTCACAAGTTGACATCAAAATGGAAAGGACCGTACATAGTTACCAGAAAAATTGACGACATTACTTACCTTGTGAAAAGGTCAAAGAAACAACCAGGAAAGGTCTATCACATTGATAGACTACTGCCATATCAAGGGCGAAATCCACCCACTTGGTACTCCAGTAGAAAGGCTTGAGATGTCTTTCGACGTTGTTGCTCTCATGAAGAGCTGACATTCATTTTTGTTATCACACGTTGTTCCGTTTTATTTGTTTTGTTACTATGTTTACGAGTAACAGTATGACTACTCTCAGGCTGGAGAGAGTCATGTTGGAATTCCTAGGGTTGGATCCACCCTGGATGAATATGTAAGGGAGACAAATGGCCATTGTTTCTCAGGACATATTTCTGGCTGCAAAGGAGGGCTGGACCTTCCTGCCAAGGGAATGACAGATTTGAATGTACTGCCATAATTAGATATTCGGAAGTTAGCGCTGCGAACAGCGGGTAGGGACAACATGGATGACAATTTTTGAAACTCTGGGAATAAGGGAGACCAAGGGGGTGGAAACCATATTTTTACTGAAATGTAAGGCTGACCCATTCACAACCAGCAGATGCCATATGGGGGATTTCAATATTACAAGCACATATAGTCACACTACAGCACACTACATACATATCTTTTATTGTATTATAATATGCTATATATGGTTGAGGGATTTTAAAGATTTGATTCGATTTCAGAATGAGACCATCATCACAAGTAGAGGAGAAGTGTTGGCTATGTCCTATGACATTAAGGACCAGGAGACAACTCAAGAACCATCTGGCAGCTGCCCCACACAAACGGCTTTCGGTCATTTGTGTTTGGTGTCCTAAGGAGAAGACATATAAGAGAGTGGTGGATCTCAAGGAACATATCATGGCAAACCATCGGAGCAAGATAGAGCTAATGTCATACCACTTCCTGAGTTAGAACAATGGATTTTGGATGTCAACTACCCAGAAACATACGCCAAGGTAATTTCACCGTCCAAGGAAATTTCTCAAGAGGCCATGAAGGCCAGAATTGAAGTTCTTGAATTCATCAACAGAGTAGGAAACACCAACAGGAAAAAGGAGGATTTGGTTCTTGGGTGGAAGTGTCCCAAGGAAATGGTAAAAGGTACACAGGAGGAAGAGGTTGAGCAAGAACCAATCAATAAATCTTATTCGCCAAAACGACCCACAATCTATGAAGGACTGGCCCTCCAACAACTGACTTAAGGACTTGGGGACTCCAATGCAATCTTTGAATTATATGTTGGGGGTCAATTAGATACTACCAAATTAGCTTGAAAGACAACGTTCTTAAGGACCACAAGATGCTAGATGCTTTGATAAGGAGGATGACCGCACTTGTCAACATTAAGTACACAGGAGTACACACCTTTTCTGCCACGATAGACGGGGAATTGAGGTCTATAGGGAAATGACGCCATTAGTGCCCAGGAAACTCTCCATCTCAGAAGAATACATATCAGACATCAAAACATCAGATGAACAGTTTCCGGAGAAACAAACAAAAGCCATCCCAAATCCGTTGTCACCTCTCAAAACACCATCAACATCAGACATAATATTAGAAGATGACAGCGAGAATGAGGAAGCAACAAGCCAGAAGAACAGTAAGAAGACAGAGAATGAAGGAGAGAAATGGAGAAAAGAAAGAAAAGAATTACCACCATGAACATAAGGCTAAGAAACTTAAGCAAGGAAAAGATGGAAAAAACAGAAACAGGATGAGGAAATCAGATTGAAGGAAGAACAAAGGAAACAAGAACAACAGAAACAGGATGAAGAAATTAGATTACAACAGGAAGAACGAAGGAAACAGGAAAAACAGAAACAGGACGAGGAAATCAGATTGAAGGAGGAAGAACAAAAAGAGAAGGAAAAACAGAAACATGACGAGGAAATCAGATTGAAGGAGGAAGAACAAAAGAGAAGGAAAAAACAGAAACAGGACGAGGAAATCAGATTGAAGGAGGAAGAACAAAAGAGAATGGAAAAACTGAAACATGTCAAGGAAATTAGAATGAAGGAGGAAGAACAAAAGAGAATGGAAAAACTGAAAGAGGTCGAGGAAATCAGATTGAGGGAAGAAGAACAAAGGAGACAAGAAACACAGAAACAGGACGAAGAAGAAAGGTTGAAGGAGGAAAAGAGGAAACAAGAAGAAGAAAAGCACAATGCAGATATTAAAAGAAAGGAACGGGAAACATCAAAAGACCAGGGACACAGATGGTGAAATTCTAAATGGCAACATTACCCCAAGTGAACGGGCGAGAACACTCCTGAGAAAAGGTGGAATGCCACTTGCTATCTTGTTTAGAAGCACCTTTTCTTTTGAAATTTTGGGCAGAAAATGGATCAAGATGGGAATTATGCATTTCTAGATATAAAAGTTTTCAATCAGAGAATGACAATAGCAGTAGCATAAGGACCCAATGAGGACAAACCAGATTTTTAGAAAATATTCCAACGAGACATTGAAAATGTTGGTAACACTTCAGTGATAGTTGGGGAGATAGGAATTTACCACAAAATTATGATATGGATACATTACATTATTTACATAAGAATAATCAAAAGCTCAAAAAGGTATATGAATGATGGCAGAAATAGATTTGGTTGATGTTTATAGAGAATTTCACCTAGAGGAAAAAGGTTTTCCTGGAGAGGACCTACCAAAAGCAAGGAAGACTGGACTACTTTCTTGTCTCATCTGATTTTCAACCACTTATCACCTCATGTGATATTGGTGTTGCATTAAGGTCTGATCACTCATCTCTATCTCTGTCCATTCAATTTAATACACATGAAAAGACAAAGGTACGTGGAAATTTAACAATTCCTTATTAATCGACAAAGAATTTATTGTTCATATTAAAACTTGTATTGCTGATTGCATTGAGCAATACAAAATAGTTGATTCTGAAAACATGGATGAAATAGAATTTTCCGTTTCATATCAACTGGTTTGGGAAACACTGAAAATGATGATACGAGGTAAAACAATATCTTATTCGTCTTTTAAAAGAAGGAACGCAGTAGGAAAGAAGAGAATTAGAACTTCAGTTGAACAAATTGAACAGTAATGAAAACATTATTGAAAAAGGGAAGATACTACACGTATTAAACTTCAGTTAAGATCGTTAGGAGAATCTAGAATAAAAGGGCTATAATGAGAGCAAAAGGAAAATGGCAAATTGAAAGAGAGAAGTACAAAATATTTTTGCAATCTAGAGAAAAGAAATTATATAAAAAGTAATACAAAATTAACTTTAGATAGTAGGAAACTATCACTGATCAAGCAAACATTCGTGCAGAACAAAGGACTAATTTCTTTTCTTTGGAAAACCCTTTATCAGAATTCTCTCTAATGAACAAAATATTGATTTAGAGGGGAATTAAAAGCTCAGAAATTAATAATGCATTGAAAAATATGAAAATGAAAAATCTCGACATTACATCTTTCCTGCTGCGTTCTTTCAAAAAGCATTTCAAGAAGGTAAATAATCAATTTCACAAACACAAGGAGTTATCACCTGTCTACCTGAAGATGGTAAACATTTTCTATAAAATTGGCGACCTATTTCCTTACTTAATGTAGACTATAAACATGTATTGCAAATAGAATTAAAAAGT
Source organism: Mytilus coruscus (assembly GCA_017311375.1). Lineage (NCBI taxonomy): Eukaryota > Metazoa > Mollusca > Bivalvia > Mytilida > Mytilidae > Mytilus > Mytilus coruscus. The sequence goes on along the minus strand of CM029600.1, from coordinate 67,802,533 downwards.
CCTTGATAACCTGATCAGTGAAACTCAAACTGGTTTTATGAAAGGCAGATATATTGGTGAGTGTACACGTCTTATATATGACCTACTACAAAAATTAGACGAGGAAAACATTTCTGGCTTGCTTGTCTTGTTAGATTTTAAAAAGCTTTCGATTCTCTAGAGTGGAACTTTATATGCAAAACTTTGAAATTTCTACGTTTTGGTGACACAATAGAAAAATGGTTCACAACATTATACTATAACTCAAAAGTTGTATCCAAAATAATGGCTATCCATCTGATTTATTTGTAATAGAGACGGGGTACAGAAAGGTGATCCGTTGTCTCCTACCTTTTATTTTATGTTTGGAACGGCTTAGTCCATCAATAAAATATGACAATAACATTAATGGTATAAAATTTAAAATTCCGAATTTTGCTCAGCCAGTATGCAGATGATTCGACCTTGATCCTGGACGATAGTGAAGAATCTCTAAATAGTGCTTTGAATAAGATATTGTTTTACTCCTGCTCTGGGCTGAAGGCTAACTTTGAAAACCCAAGTTATATGGATTGGGCATATATCTTGCCCTACCAATTCTAATTCAATGTTTTACTGTTTTACCAGATCCAACTCAGATATACATGGATTAAGGGAGATACAAGCTATGCTATACAGATTTGTGTGGGATGGTAAAGGGGACAAAATTCATAGAAATATACTTATCTCAAATTATGAGGATGGCGGTGTAAAATGCAACATATAGAATCCTTTATAATATCACTTAAGCTGTCCAGGTAAAAAGTTTTAGACCCTTCAAATTATTCTTCATGGAAGGTGTTATTGGCAGATCAAATTGAAATGAATAGTGGGGAAAATATTTGGTATTTATCAAAATAAACACTCAACAAAATTAAAAACGAATTTAACCTCTTTTGGCAAATTGTAATTTCATCACGGGCCTCACTGTGTGAACCTCTATCCACAGCCCCAAGTGGCATCTTGTCTCAACAATTGTTTTAATTGATAATATTATAAATGGTGGGAGAACAGCTATTTATAATAGTTGTATTAAGAAAAACATATTTTTAGAAATGAACTTATAAAGGAAAATGGAGAATTTTACAATTTTGAGGAATTTATTAGAAATTACAATATAGAAACAACTTCCTAGAGTTCTACGGACTAATTTATGCACTTCCAAAGAAATTGAAAATGTTATCTATTCACAGTCTGTCACAAAATTGTTACCGCCATAAAACAGTAGATAAAGTATCAAAACATTTCTTTAAAATTTTTCTAGATAAAATAAAATATCATGTATTTAAAGATATCCTTAATGCATGTATTTTGATATTGAAGAGATATGCTTACTTTTATAGCTGACTATGCGGTATGGGCTTTGCTCATTGTTGAAGGCCGTACGGTGACCTATAGTTGTTAATTTCTGTGTCATTTTGGTCTCTTGTGGACAATTGTCTCATTGGCAATCATACCACATCTTCTTTTTATATTTACTTATGTCGAGTTAAATTTAAAATATCATCTGTTATTGAAGCAATTGAATGGCTGAGATATTATCATAGGATTGACATGTCTCTATGAGTTTGTGCTCGACCAATAAAGCAATAAAACTAAAAAAAATGGTCAAGTATTGAGACTATTATATAAAGGAAATAGGGCTAAAAGATGTATTCTTCTTTTTATTATTGACTATTCTATTGAAACAATTATGGTTTACCATATATTTATGAGTTATTGCAAAAGTTATTTTTGCACATCTTTATTTTTAGATGAGACTTGAGAATGATATGAAGATAAAATATATATTCCAAATATATATATATATATATATATATATATATATATATATAGATATAAGAAGATGTGGTATGAGTGCCAATAAGACAACTCTCCATCCAAGTAACAATTTGTAAAGTAAACCATTATAGGTCAAAGTACGGCCTTCAACACGAAGCCTTGGTTTATACCGAACAGCAAGCTTTAAAGGACCCCAAAATGACTAGTGTAAAACCATTCAAACAGGAAAACCAACGGTCTAATCTATTTAAAAACGAGAAACGAGAAACATTTATGAACCACATCAACAAACGACAACCACTGAACAACAGGTTCCTGACTTAGGACTAATGCAAACAAATGTAGAGGTTTAAACGTTTTAACAGGCGCCAACCTTCACCCTAACCTGAAATAATAGTGTAACATCACAACATAGAAAGACACACTATAAAATATCAATTGAAATGGCTTAACTCAATCAAAAGACATATTAACAAAAACAAGTAAACATACACTGAACGAATAAATTTGATCTATGACACAATGTAAATACAAAATTAATAAAAAGGGGTGAGATGTAAAACAATATCAGAAAGACAACTATAACCTTGGACAAAATGCCGTTAAATAAAATAACGTACACAGGTAAATAAAAATAATTTTGTTGTAAGGAGTACATGGAGTACGGAAATATTTTTACAAAATAAATAAATTTGTTGTTCATAGTACGAGAACAGAAGTGAAAATTTAACACGAAAGTACGATTTGAGAGTACTCGCAGTTACTGAAAGATAGTTAAAAGCCAAAACAATTAATAATAAAATATTTCACATCAGAGACTAAAATCAACTAATACACATCCCAGGAATTTAGTGTTTTAACGTCATGGACATTCAAAGAAGACATGACTTGTGCAATGCCAAAATAAAAGTATCGACAGGCCAGGCATGGGGCGAATTACATTGCAATGTAATGCATCATATTACAATTACTTTGACGAAATCATGCATTAAATTACAATTACAATTACATGCATTTATCAAAGTAATGCATTAATTTACAATCAATTTTGCAAAGTAATGCATTGAATTACACATTACATTTGTAAATTTTATTATCAAGGAAAAGAAAATCAAGCATTTTGAAAAACAACATGAAGTCACAAATACATCTCTGTACATGTGTTTTCTCTAAAAGAAATTACAGAGATGAAGTTTAATACTTATTTTGACTTAATGTTAACTTAACTTTATAAATATACATTTGTTTTTTGTTTTTTTTATTTTAATCAAAATATTTACTGAGAATTTCTTTCCTAATTATTTAATAAACATAGGGCTTAATTTATGATGAAGTGTCAAAATGGTGAAAAGATTGATTATAAAACAAACTAATTAGTGTTTTATGACAATGTTCAATTATCTGTTATTTAATCATGACAAGTTTTCATTGATCTTATGACAACAATGGAACACTTTTACAGTAATGCTTTTCAAATATCAATCTTTTATGCAGGAAAATGTATGAAATAAAATGAGACAAAAAGAACTCAATCTGATATACAGGGTTGTGTTATTCATTTAGAATTGTAATTTGGTCATTCTAGTATTTGTACCACTTTATTTTTATTTTTTAAAATATATGTGTGAAATAATTCAGACATAATAATACAATATCTTAATTATTTCAAGTATTACCTTAAGATGAGTTACAAAATTGAAGTTATCCTTAGACTGCCAGATATAACAGAAAAGCAGTGTTTGCATTTTGCCTTGAAATTTGTATTCTTATCATCAATATTTCCAGGAAAGTCAACGTGATTTAGAGAATTCGACATATCTTTTCAATATAACAAATTCTACTGCAAAATGATCACTTTCACTAAAGTAGATTAGCCATTTTTTCAAGTGCTACATGGGGCAATGGTTAATCGACTTTAGTGAAAGTGATAATTTTCCTCTAGTGATTTATGCAATGTAATGCATGAAATTGCACAACTTTTGCTAAAGTAATGCATTCAATTACAATTACATGTAATGCAAAAATTGCTGCATTACACATTACATGCAATTACTTGAAAATGTAATGCATTACCATGCATTACAATTACAAATTGCATTAACCCATGCCTGCGACAGGCAGTAGAATAGTGAGGATTTAACCTTTTAATAAATATGCATAATGTTATATGTAGATAAAGTAATCTATATATAGAAAATGAACGTGGATGTGTATTTATACATCCCAAAAAACATTTGAAAAGAATACAAATGTAGTTATGTTTTAATTTGTTGATGAAAAATCGATATATACATATATATTATCATATATCCTTTACCAATCCATAGAATTTTCTGAAAAATGTATCTGTTTTTAATGAATAAATGTCCATTTAATTAAGAATTGAATGCTTCTTTTATAATTTTATTGGGGTGTTAAAGCTTTAACTGAAGCATATTTTGTACGATGCGTGAGCGCTTCATTCAAAATAACTGCGCACTTTGTAAAAACTCAGTAAAAATAAATTCAAAATTTTACTTAGAAAATGTATCAAAACTGATTTTTTAACATATTGGAGCCATCAAAAAGACTTAATAAAAAAAGATGATCACAGTAAATTGAGCAACTACTTTAAATTTAAACATAATTTCACTTTTGAAGATTACTTCAATATTAAGAACAGAGATAAGAGAGTTATACTAACTAGATTTAGAATAAGCAATCATTGTCTCCGCATAGAGAGAGGCCGTTACGAACGAAAAATTGATGAACATGGAAAAAATATTACACTGCCAAGATCAGAGAGAACATGCCAGTTTTGTTCAATGAACTCGGTTGAAGACGAAGAACATTTTTTATTTAAATGTACCCTTTATAATAAGGAAAAAAAACCTTTCTGGATGAACTCTTTACAAAATACCCATATTTATTCCAAATATCCGATAGTAATCTGCTTATTTGGTTCATGTCAAACGATAGCCTTGATTTTAACTCTAAATTATGTGAATTGCTATCCTCATTTTACACATTGAGAAACTAAATATTTGCTTAACTGAAACTTATAAAACTTATTTATAGTCTTCACCAGTTCATTGTCACATTATACTTGAATTGTTTTTTTTTTTCTGGGCAGTAAGAGTAATCCTTCGTTAAATCAATCATCCTTAATCAGAACGATAGTTGTATGTGTGAGTGTATGCGAGTGGGAGAGAAAGGCTTTTATTTTTACTTTATGTGATTACATGCTTGTTATGATCCCTATGATTAGGAAATAAAATATCTTTATCTTATCTTATATTAGAGAGCCTCGCGATTGTGTCAGCCAATCAAAATTACGGATTCTAATGAAACATACATGTAATGTTATTATTTGATATAAAAAATCAGATGAACTCTAAACTAGTTTTTAATGAATTTACAATTTTGTTATTACGTTCGTAGTGTAAACACTAAATAAAAATAGTTTTCACGCTTTACAGCCCTACAACATCACGATTATGTCGAACGACGTTTTTTACAAAGAACCCATCTTTGAATAATGTATGCAAAGTTTATGACCCTATTTAAATTGTTTCAATCTAATAGAATTGGAAATTTTCTGGCATCAAGCAACAACATTTCGATTTTCCAGAAAAAAATTGTGACTGGTTTTGAATGAATGAAAATGTAACGATAGTTTTGCAAACGTGCACTATTTGAAGAATTTTCATTCAATTATTTTAATTTCAATTAGAATCCGAGAGCTGTAATACATTGTACGCAAACTCTTACAAAATAGATCACCCATTTCTGTCCCTTGGTCTTCAAAGTTAACAATAAATGGACGGCAGATATTTAGATTGGAGAAAGGCTGAAATTGGTCCCTGTATAAGGTTACGAGAGCAATAAAACTACGTTTTAAATTTCTACAATATCACTTAAAATTTTGAAGTGGAGGATACTTTTTTTTTTTATATCAAAACATACTCACAAATAAGGTATCACCATCCCAGTAGTCAGCACTTCTATGTTAACATGAATTATCATTGTTAATGTTTTAATTAAAAGTTAACTGTTTACAACACTTTGAATTTGTCATTATACTAAGGATCTTCTACCCCAGGACGAGATAATCTTAGCTGTATTTGGCAAAACTTTTTGGATTTTAGGGTCCCCAATGCTCTCCAACTTCGTCCTTTATTTGGTCTGTTTAACTTTTTGTATTGAAGCGTCACTGATGAGTCTTTGTAGACGAAACGCGCGTCTGGCGTGCACAATTTTAAGCCTGGTACAGTACAACCTGGGACATCCATTGAATTATGTCCACCCTCTTATATGGTCAACATCAAATGGTGGCCATTTATTGGGGTATTCAATCTTGAGATGTTGGCCATTTATTGGGGTCATAAAACATAGGTTGATGATTATCTAATTATGTTACCTGTTGAAATCAATCAGGGTTGAAGTTTTCAGCTTGTATGTTTCATTAAAATTTACCTGTACAGGTAACTCAGGTTTCTTTTAAAATTGACATTTCATTTGTAATAATGTTGAGTAGAAATGGAAAAAAAATCAAATATAAGTTATTGACTAGCATTTGAAAACAAAACAGAGAATCCTTTAAATAATTATTTTTTGAGTAATAAAAAGTTATTGTACATGATGTATTCAATTGACTGTTCATTTGAATTATGAAATGCATTATTATTAATTATAACTTATAATCATGCATATGATATGTTTAAAGGAAACATGAAGCCATTAATTTGAAAAGTCTGTTTTCTTAACAAAATAAAATTATCAATATCAATCCTTTTACAATATTTTTTATATTTACAATTATTATTCAGAAAAACTACAAATATTAGTATATGGTCAAGGAAAAACTAATTTTGTTTATCCTTATTTTTCAAATCTCAAAACAGGAGTTGTCCATGAAAAATCACTGAAGATACTTTAATTTTCCAAATGTCCACCTAGTTATCTAATTTTGATAAATGCTCATTAAAATTCTAATCATAATGAAAATTGTTCTTATCTCTCAGAATAAAGTGAATCTCATGAAAAGAATTTGTCTCCAGAAAAAATAAAGTACATTTCTATAGATTGTGACGTTTTATGATCTATTAATTAAATCCCTTTTTGTTCTGTGCTGGACTGGCATTATACATATTCTTGGTATACATTTGCCAAGAATATTTCACTCAACCCAGGCCTTTTAGATAAAGTTAATAGTTGCAGGGACTTGAATGAATTAGTCTCTTTAAAGCCCTTGATTGAAAATGAATTTACAGAAAAATATAAAGATATTTTTGAAAATAGAATAAAACCTTATGATGAAAACTTAACTGTAAACTCAAATGCTTAAATGTGGTAAAGATTTAGTGGTCATAATTTAGAAATAGAAAACAGTGGATAATATAAAATTCCTAGAAAGGATAGAATATGTAAACTGTGACACTTGTTGGACGATAAAGAACACTTCCTCCTAGATTGTAAAATTAACAACACAACTAAGAGATAATCTATTTGAAAATTGTTTACCTTCTCATAATAATGTCTCTTACCCATGTTACACAAGAACAGAAAGTAAAAGAAATGCTAAACCTCTATAATCATGATATAATTATTACTGAGAAAACATGGAACATGTTTAAAATATTGGCTCCTTTATAAAATGAGGGCAGAAACCTAATAATATTTTTCCATGTGTTTAGAATTGTTATTTCTTTGCATTATAATTTTGTTTTGTTTTAACTAATTATAATATGTTTATATGACAATAAAAATATCATCAAATTTTGCTGTAATGAATATATTTTGAATATATTTTGAATATATTTATTCAATAGAGAAATAATAAATTGCCTAAATTTTATTTAGAATAATGTCCTTAAGATAATCTTAAACACTTGTTAAACAGTGTTAAATGCAGATCAGTCTCTCTCAGTATAAACAATTTTGATTTTAGAAAAATTAATTTGAGAAACCCTTTTAAATAGAAAAAGGCAGGCATTGTAAAAGTTTGCGTTATATAAGATAATATTCATTAATTCTTCACTTTTCAAAAATACATGTAAAATAACTTAAATTGATAGAATTGTTTAAAAGTTATAACATCAACACAAACAGTCATGAGACAATTTAAAAAAATTTTATTATCTATATGTTCAACTAGTTTTATTATTTCATTTTATTTTTGAATTTTCTTATCATAATCACAGTAATTAAATTTGACAAATATTTTACCTGAGACACTTGACCTGTAAGTTTTATAATTTTAACACTTCAATGCAGTCTTGATTTCCTTTATCCATGAGTGCATGGCTAGTTTTTTAGTAATACCTTGTGTATTAATTAAGCAACAGGGGGGTTAATGATGGACATATAGGGCCGTCATGGTGGACATAGTTTTTATGGCCACCATTAATTAGATAAAGTCACAGGTAGTACTGTATCTATAATGAGTTTATTTACAACTTGGTCGATGCCACTTCTGGTGGAGGTTTCCTCCCCGAGGTTATCAACAACCCAGTAGTTAGCATTTCAGTGTTGACATGAATTATCATTGATATGGTCATAATTTTAAAATTAACTGTTTATAAAACTTTGAATTTGTCGAAATACCAAGGATTTTCTATCCCAGGAATATATTACCTAATCTGCGTATGGGAAAACCTTTCGGAATTAAGGGTCCTCAATGCTCTTCATCTTCGAACTTTATTTGGCCTTTTTAACTTTTTTGATTCGAGCGTCACTGATGAGTCTTTTGTAGACGCAACGCGCGTCTGGCCTGCAAAATTTTAAGTCTGGTATCTATGGTGAGTTAATAATTCCATATGACAAACAAGTAAAAATCTGTCACTGCCAAATAATGCTCCCAAAACTGCTAATTTATTGAGAGAAAGATTTTTCAAGGTTTCAAAATACTAGTATACTTTGAGAAAAAAATAAACATGTACTATTATTGGTCATTTTCACCTGCATGAATATTGTTACTATTCATAGTGTGATAACATCCCAAAATCAACTTTCATTTTATTTTAGTAACAGTGACCTTGATCTTTGATGTGCTGACCCAAAAATCAGAAGCCTTCTTTCCATTCTATATAGCTTCTATATGTATTAGTTTAATTCCAATCACGCAAGAGAAGAGCAAATTACCATCAGGAATTCTTATTCTAAATTTTTCTATATTGAGTAAAAACAACCTTCAGTCTGACCTGTTGATTAAAAATCGTGAATATATTTCTTTCCACTTCCCATATTTTCCATCTGTATTAGTTTCATTCAATCAAACTCCAAGAGAAACTCAAGTAACCATCCGAAAAAAGGTTTTAATAACTTGACCTATTGACCTCAAAAGCAATAGGCTTCTTTTTCGTTAATATATCTTCTATCAGTATAAGTTTCAAGCAAGTGATACTCAAGCCACAAAACCATGTTTCTGACAATAGGACGGAAGGGGCAAACGGACGACAAAGTGCTTAGTATATGCTACCGAATTGTTATAGGGGAGCATAATGACCTCTTTATTTTCTAAGAAGATTTCATACAAAGAAGAAAAGCATCTATTAGTTCACTGTTCAGATATAAAGATTGTGATTTAGTTCAATAACTAGAACTTTTTGACTTTTTAGACCTTTTGGTCGTATAGCTCCTAAAGCTTCTTCGTATTTATACCTGGGTTTGAGCGTACCTGATGAAGGTATATCAATAAAGCGTTTGAACTTTCGGACGCATGGAATGTATAAAGTGTTATTTTCAGGATTAAGTTATTAGTATGAATTCTTGTGAATAGATAACGTAAAACATAACAAATGTGAGATATTGAATTAATTATTGTAAAATGGGGATATTTTTTTTACATCATGACATACCCAAGGAAAAAATCTAAACAATAATAAAATAAGTTGATATGCCTGTCCTGGTACCTAATAAAAAACGAGAATAACAGAAAAATCATTACTTATACTCAATATCAACAAACAGGCAAACACAAACTTATATCATAAGACATATAAACCTGTTATTTACGTTTGAAGTTAAATATAAGTACAGTAGAATACCATGTAAAGTAAACATAGGAAATAAGTGAACAAACAAAAACATTATATTATTTTTATTTTGTACAAACGGTGCAAAGTACTTCAGTACCATCTTTGTATGGAGGACATCTCAAACTACCACATTTCGCTCTGATAGGATAAAACAAAGCACCATTTTCGTTGGATGATCGTTCGTCCAATGGTTTTGCGTCTCCGTCCATACAGATAAAGTCTTTATTGTTATGAGTATAATGTTCACTCATCAAAAAACCACTGTACTCGGATTGCCATCCTTTGTAACAGGTCTTCCTTCCTAAATTAAAAATAAAATAAAATATAAAAATATGCAATTTCTATATTAGAACACATTAATACTTTATACTTCGAATTAATGATTACAATAATACAGAACAATGCATTATTTAAACCCGTTGCATTCAAGATTATTTCATATTGAACCTTATAATCAACAATATTATGTGACGATCTAGGTTAATAATGTATCAATTATTTAAGAACATATTTATTATACTTTTCTACATAATGGTACAAACAAATATTAATAATGCAACTACCTGGTATCATTAAAACAGAAACTTTCCCTTTCCGCCTGCATACAGCACACGGGACCTCTTTTTCTGCCAAACTAGCAGGTAAACCAGATGGTTTAGTGTTGGAATGTATCTCATACTCGGCACCATATAATCCATCATTAGCATAGGAGTATGGTTTACCATTTTCAGGATCACTGGGTAAACAGAGGTAGTTGGAACCTCCTCCTTTGTTAGTGTATTGGTTACCTCCAGCCTGACCTGCATAAGTTCAAAGTAATCTTATTACACATTTAATTATTCAGATTATCTATTTGTAAGTAACAATGACAAATATAGCGCAAACCAATGTATTAAAATTTTAGGTAATGACATACCAGGAGTCGAGACAATACAATCGAATTTGAATCCGTATTGCAGATTGTACCAAATATTAAAAACTATGATGTGTTCGTGGCACCGTGAGAAAAAGAAAATGATTAATTAAATAATGTTTATAAATATCAACCATTAATATAACAGTTTGAACGCGTAAATAATAAGATGAATAACATACATAGTCAAATTATATAAAAGATTAGGTACCAACATAGTCAAATTATATTTAATGTTTTTGCATTGATATAGTTAGATTATAGTAATTTTTTTAGGCATTAAAAACTGCAAAAAGAGGCGGAGGATACAAAATGGACAATCAAAATTTGTAAGTTGATGAAAAACCGACAAAACCATGGGAAAAAATGAAAATCTACAAACAGACAACAGTGTATTAAACACTACCTAGAAACTAGATACTGAGCAACAAGAACCTCGCCAAAAATGTGAGTGATCTTATGTGACCCGGAAGGATAAGCAAATCCTGCTACACATGTGGCACCCGTTATGTTGCTCATGGTAAGTACAAATTCGGTTATAAGTCTAATTCGGTGATGTAACAATAGAGTAAAAAATGACGGGATTGTGAACATATCCGTAGTTCGTTATCGTTAAAATTATATATCAAATTAACGAATTCGTTAAAAGAATCCAAACTTTATCTTTATTAGAATTTTTAGTCAAGACGATAAAATCTGAGACATAAACTATGAACGTGTATATAAATATTCTACTTTCCATGTGTCTCAGAATATGGCAATTGTATTTAAGTGTTTTTGTGTCGTTTGCATAAAATACTCAAATATTATTGATTTTCAAAGTATTAATTTCGCATTCACGTAAAAATGAAACCGTGTTGTTTGATTTTAATACTTTAACCGTTAAGTTTGGCCTAACAAACCTTCATGTAATTTCTAGCCAAATTGCATTTCATTAGAGTAGTGTTTTGTAGGCGTATTACTTAAGCATTAGAGTTGCAAAAGTTTTATATTTAAAAGTATCTCTTTCAATAACTTCAAGCTTATCCGGATCCTCGCCATGTCATATCATTAGATTCAACTAAAACCAGAAACAAACTGTCACAAAACTCTTTTCTTTCAAAGAATACCAGGCCTACTCTAGGTGAATTAGATTATTTGTGTTATGAATTATATGAAAGTTGATGTATTTGTGAATGAGACAGCAACCTAATATGATAAAACATGACAAGATTTTAATATATCTAAAATCAATATGAATATATATATATATATATATATATATATATATATATATATATATATATATAGGTAAAGACGTCAATTCACAAGCTTAGAATTATATACTCATAAGAGAGACAAAAAAAAAAAAACAATAGTAAGCGAGTTAAAATGTTTTTTAGTGTCCAGCACTTTCATCCATCTGTAGAAACTCTAAGACTCTAATTTGCTTAAATGATAATTATACTAAATACCTGCATACACAATATCTGAATTTCCAGGACATATTTTCTTTCCCCATCTGACATATGTCACACCAATATCTTAAATATACACAACAAAGAGTTAATTTATAGTATGAAACCGTAATAAAGTTGAATTACAAGACAGGAGTATCCATTATGCTGCTGAAAATACCAGACGCCTTACCTTTAACGTGTTTGTAATGGGCTAGCGTTAACAATTATGAGTTAACGCAAATACATTTTAGTGTGGATTTAAATAATCACTAAAATATTCATTGTCATTGATAAAATAAAAGTTTTTGCATAAAATTCTATAGAAATAAATACGAAATCGTTATATAATCACACCCAACAGTTTCATTTGAAAAAATAATAAATGTTTTCGCGGTCTTATGTCTTTACTTTCATACCAGTATAGTCGTCTGATCTGTAATTTTTATGATTGTGTCCTATTACCGAATTTGACCATTTGACTGAATGTGGATTCGCATGGCAGGAGACGCTTACCTTGTAGACGCATCCGGTCTCTTTCCTTTTGGAGCATGCGAAGTTTTTGTTTGTTATCTTGATTTGTTTCTTCTTAATTAAATTACGAGACTTGAACATTGGTAAACTACTATCGCATTAAATTACAAATAGATTGTCGTCTCATGCGATCACAAAGGCAAATTGAATGCTGTATTTGTACTGAGAAGAAAGACTTACCCTGTTGTGAAGGTGTAACAGGACAGTCCGCTTTTCGGGAAGTATGCAAGTAATGCTTCATCATATCAATAAGAGACTGATCAGATGGTGTCAGGCTGTATTCTTTACAGTCATGTCCATAAGCACTGACTACAAAGGCAACAATGACGGTGGCAAAGCTGAATGTGGGCATTCTGAAAATCGAGTACTGAAAATTTAATAGAATAAAATATAATAAATCAAAATAACAACACTATGAACAAAATAACATAAGTTCATATTTTTTTTTACCTTTATGACTTCCAAGAATTCGTCTATGCGTTAATGCAGTATCTTCGTTATATCTTATATCATGGATTGATCATTATTTTTAATTTGGAAATAGCGTGTAGAATACATACGATAGCGTAACAATATATTTTGACATTTCAAATGAAATTGAATTTCATTATTTTTTATTGAATTAAAAGAAACTCTGTATATTTTTTTTTAAATATTAAACAAACAACTTTGTCATGTATGTTATTGCTTCGTGTACATTGTTTTTCATCTTTTGCCTGGTATTTTCATCGTAGACCCTACCTATTCTAGTATTTGTGAAATGGCATTGCATATTAGTGATACAGAATATATACATTGTAACTATACAATGTATTGCTTATTGGCAAATCCTGTACGGTAACCTATAGCTGCATCCTTGTCGTGTGGTCTCTGATGGATAGTCGTCTCCTCATTGCTTATCATACCACATCTCCAAATTTTAATAAAGATAATAAATTTAAGCAATGAATCCTGAATTATACAACCCGCTCAACCTTAAATCCAGCTCAAAATGAAAATTAAAATAGAAATTAAATATTTATATTTATCTGTTACGATGAACCTAACGTATCTCTTATTTTTGAGGATTGTTTGACAACTGCATGCAGTTTTAGAACGGAAGAAAAACGTTCGTTAAATACTCAAAGCGTTGCCGATTTTCACAAATATGAAATTGAATATATCGAAAGGTAGTCAGATAGTTATTTCATTTGTAGTCCGACAATTTGAGGCATTTTTCTATAAGGACTAGAACTACAACACAGCGTTCTATTACCATTTATTGATGGCCTCGTTGGTCTTTTCCAACCAAAAATATCCTCAAGTTATCTATCTATTCTAAGACTAGACATACACAAAACTATTTCGACCATCAATGCATGTATATGGCGTAAATTTTAGATTGTTTTACTTAAATGATCTGTTTATTGCAGAATCTTTTGAATTTTACCACATTCTGTCATGCCGGGGCCTTTTATATGATAATTAATATACGGTATAGCTTTTGCTCCTTGTTGAATGCAGTATAGTGCCCTATTGTTGTTTACATTCTCGTCCTTTGATCTCTGAAGCTGGTGGTGGATAGTTGTTATATTGGCAATCATACCACATCTTCTTAATTTTATTTTAATAACATTTAATCCACCGATGATTATTAGGTACAATTTGAAATATTTTTTAAATGAAAATGAATGCGTTTTCCGGCATGTGGGACTGTTTTTAAGCATCATAACTATCGAGTTACTATCATGAGTGGCTCATCTGTTCATTTTAAGCATCATAACTATCGAGTTACTATCATGAGTGGCTCATCTGTTCATTTTAAGCATCATAACTATCGAGTTACTATCATGAGTGGCTCATCTGTTCATTTTAAGCATCATAACTATCGAGTTACTATCATGAGTGGCTCATCTGTTCATCATAACTATCGAGTTACTATCATGAGTGGCTCATCTGTTCATCATAACTATCGAGTTACTATCATGAGTGGCTCATCTGTTCATCATAACTATCGAGTTACTATCATGAGTGGCTCATCTGTTCATCATAACTATCGAGTTACTATCATGAGTGGCTCATCTGTTCATCATAACTATCGAGTTACTATCATGAGTGGCTCATCTGTTCATCATAACTATCGAGTTACTATCATGAGTGGCTCATCTGTTCATTTTAAATGCAACAATATGTCAACAAACAGACGTTGTTTTATCTTATAAAACTCAAAATCCCATCCGGAAAATCTCGTCATTCTAATGTGAACGTCATCATTCCTAACATTCGTGTCTGTGTATGCATACTTCCTGCACTAAGGAACCTTCAGTAAGCCTCCATATCCCATTGCTGATATAGGAAATCTATGTACTCTTTTTTAAATGTAGTTAACTAGCTGCAAAACAAAATTTATCTTTACTCAAGCTATGAATCGAATGCTACCTAAAGGATTAAAACTTAAAAACAAAGTCGGTATCAATAAAATATATTTATGTAAAATAAATGCTATTGGTATTTTCTTTCAGCAAAATGCAAATGATATTACGATCAAAATCTATTAATATAATTAATTTAATATAATTGAAACTTCATGGTTTTAGTATCAAAAAATAAGCAGACAATTTAATATAACGGGGGAAACACCTTACTGGTAAATGTCTATTTTTACAGTATCGCTTATTATTACAACTGTAAAATAACTGTCAACTTGTCAGTCCCTTTATTAAATAATATACCGAGAAACAAATAATAGACAATAATAAAACATACACTTTTGTTCGGGTTTGACAGAAAATTACAACATAGTGAAAAATATCTGATAATTATACTAATAGTAGATGGACAAAACTAAGGAAATACCACAGGAAAAACAAAATGAAACCTCAAATCAAGAGAAGCACTAGGAAAAGAGAAACGCCCTGAGTTACAAGATTAATAATTATATTGTCCTTCGTCGTAAGACAAGATCATATCTGTACTGAAAGGTCATTATTTTTTATGCTTGATGTTTAAAACTCTTGATGATTGACAACCAGTCCAGAAACGAGGCTTACAAATTTCTAAAATGTCGGACATTTATATGGTTAAACGAGATGGTGGAAATAGGATTTTGTTACTCACTCAACTTAGTACATGCATAGATGATGACACAATATACAATGCTTATTAAACACTTCATAATTTGTCGAAGCCACAATCCCGTCCTTCTTTCTGCGTATATGATTTACATCAGAATGTTATGATGAACTGCCTATATACTTCCGAGAGCACCTGTACAAAGAGGTTTGCATTGCTTAACATATAGTCTTCTGGGTAATATTTTGCGAGCTATTGTTTTTTTCTTACGACACTTTTCTTCCGGCCCATGGTACACTCGTACTCTATTTTTCTTCGATGTATGGTTTTTTGTTGTTCCCTTGTTATCATCTTATTTTTGTTTTGTTATAAATTGGAATTTTGTGGTGTTGTTAAAGAGCTTCAAAGCTTTTTATGTTGACTAAATTTCAAAGAAGTGTTGGCAATCAATACTTTTGTGTGTGGCTGAGTTGCTATCTCTTTGACATATTTCCAATATCTATTTGTATTTACATTAACAAATTAGATATATTATATAAAGATATCAATTGATTCTTTTATTTCTCCTGAACGTCCAGTGGCAAATATTTCATATTTAGGACGAAAACAAATTCAACAATTAGCGATTACGTAGGTTCTGTCAAGTGGGTCGTTTTGGTAAATGCAACTGAAATTTGCTTCTTCAAAAAATGATATTTTATATCTGAGTGAAATTTTTCTTGCAGCATAGGTTACCTAGACACTTCAAAGAGTTGCAATGATAACATTACGTGGAAATATCGCAGTACACTCAAACCACGAGATATCGGATTCAATGTCCTAGTTCTGACAGAACCTATCTACGTATTTATAAACCTCGCTCATCCAAACAAACACTCCCTCCGATCGGGTAAAGCTGCCAAACGAGAGATCTGCACTAGAATAAAATTCCATACCCAGTCAAGCATAGAAGTTAAAAATAATGTAATATTGAAACTATAATAGTTGAGACAATCCCTTAATCATTTTTGGAACCTCGAAAAAATGTTTTATGAAGGGCAATCTTTTAGTAACATTTCTATTTGGAAGTATGAAATGTATTGGAGGATAAACACAAAAATAAACATATGTGTAAAGTTGAAACCACTATCATGGCTGACATGTTGTAGATATAATTTAGATTTCGTCACAAAACGCCAAAAATATTTAAATGTTTTACAGCATGCCCAGTTGAACTTCAGAATATCAAAACGCTTCTAAAAAATCTGTTTAACATTTTGTTATCTCGGGGACTTTTATACCTTAATTAATAATCGGTATGGGTAAACAATCTGTTGATAGATACCAGGATATTTTTTTTTACGCCGGACGCGTGTTTCGTCTACAAAAGACTCATCAGTGACGCTCGAATAAAAAAAAAGGTTAAAAAAGGCCAAATAAAGTACAAAGTTGAACAGCATTGAGGGCCCAAATTTCCGAAAGGTTTTGACAAATACAGCAAAAGTAATCTTTTCCTGGGGTAGAAAGTGGGTGTTTATCCTTTGTTGAAGGCCGTATGTTGACCTGTAGTTGATTTCATTAGTTTGGTCTTGGGTGGATAGGTGTCTCATTGCCAATCATATCTTACAATCGTGTGTACCACCTTTTCGTTTAGAAGACTTTCGAGTCTTGGAGTACTAAAGTCTATACATGATACCTAATTGGAATACACCAGAAATATTTGTTATGTGTGATACCCAAGAATATAAATGATCTCACAACAAAGCTATCACTACAGAAAAAAGGATATGTACTTCTTAGTGTGATTTTTTTCTAACAGTACTGCAATATACTGCATTATCGTAAAACCTCTTATTTCAAGATATTGAATCGCTACGACATAGCCAATAGTGCTGAAAGTGGCGTTTAACACCAACAATCAGTAAAGAGCATATTTTTAATAATTTGAATATTTTATGAATTTCTAATTTACTGACTTTAAAATGTTCAAAGTTTAATGAGAATCATAGATACTATGATATTGTAAATCGCAACTTATTTAAAGTTCTTATACATCCTTGGCTTTCAAATATCCGACTTAGACAGTTTCTGATGAAGGTAAATCCAGAAAAGCTCTTCGTACGCATTATAATGTTTATTTTTACAAAACTTCTGTTAAGGTTTTTTACGTAGGATATTATTAAGATTGAAGTCACGTCGCTCCGCCTTTTATAGTATATATTATGCATACATTTAATAATTCTAATGAATTATCAATGTAATAGTGACGTGTTTTATAGTTTTGTATAATTTGTGCTTTGTTAGTTTCCTTACATGGTTTGATTATAATTACATTGGATATATAAATAAAATGAGTTGTGGTACTGCATGTATAAAGGAGACTGGTAGGTACAATAATTTATATATGTTTCTGTAAAGGGAGACAAAAAACCAACAATACAGATTTAATGACAAATTGTTTTACCTTAATTCAATTAATTGATTAAATTATTAACCTTGGAATTGGCACGACACTTAAGTCCGAGGTAAACCATTATTTAAGGAAAGGGCAATGGTATCTGATCAGCATCATTTTTTGCTGCTGTGTTACCGGTATCCTCCCCCACCCCACTACCCACTTTGACATGTTAGACACGAACAATTTTTTTTTGTAAATTGATTGATTTTTGTATGCTGAACGTCCAGTGACAAATTTGTTTGAAAAGTTTCCTGTGACGTAGAGGGTGAATATTGGAAGAAAAAAAAAGTAGGGGGTACATTGAAAAAAAGGCGATTCAAAAGGGTTTAATTTTTAAAATAAACCATTTACCAAGAAAACTTCTATTGTTCAGACAACTATTTTAAATATTTCTGTTAGTTTATACTTTTTCTCGAATAACGTAGAACCACGAGTCTTGACCTTGTCTCGACGTTGTATTAATTAGGCTAAGTCTTATCTTATTCATTCTCTCAATACCAATTTGGCTTTTGAAATAATATCCTGAAACTTATTTATTAAGGCTAAATTCAAAAAATGAAAAACAAAATTACATTTCGTTAACTGTTGAATCTAAATATTATCAAATTACATTATGCCTGACTTGATACTGCTCATTCCACTTTTGAATACACAGTTTAAATTATACATTGCCAATCTTAATCAAGCAGGTTCTTATATATTATATTCAATTTAAACGGTTAATTGTACGATTTTACTATATTGACCGTACACAAATTATTAAAAGATTATGATTAAAATTCCATTAGCTATGACCAACTATAAAATAAGTAATTTTTAAAAGATTAAATTTTTTAATTCTAAAAATAATTTTGCATTGGCATTTAAATTTCACACTGTTTATGATACACGTGATCTCTAAATATGTACAACGATTAATAAAACTGTCACTTTCATCGTTACTTAAAATCATGGCATGCATTTCAAAATGCTAATTTTCTAAAAAAAAAAAAAAAAAAAAAGTAAATAATTTTGCATAGTCGGCTGGCCAATTATTCAAAGTCATAAAACTTTTAAAATGTTTACATAATAAACTTGGTAAGAAAAAAGTTTTTTGAAGAGAAGAAGAAATTAAGGTTACGTCAATGAGACAGCAACCCAACGACACACCAAAAAACCAAAGACTTGACTTTTTATTATAACAGGGCTAGGGAAATTATTTAATTGGTTAACATCTTTACTAAAAAATATTTCATAAATATAGAGATGTATTGAGGAAGTTTTATTATATTTGTCGCATTTAAGTGAAAAATGTTAAAAAAAGTTTCACACCCAGATTTGCGGTAATATTATTTATTAAGCGAATAGGTTTAGAAATCGTTCAGTCTAGTATTTCGGGGTGGTCCAATAAAGAACAAAGTACAAAGATGTGAACATTTACAGGTCACCACACGGCATCAACAATGAGTTGACACAAATCGTATAGCAACCAATTCCAGAACAAGGGTTGACAAAATGTGAAGCATTCAAAAAGAAAGAAAAAACAACGAAAACAAATATGAAAGACAGCAATCAACGACAACCAATGAATAACATGCTCCTAGTTTGGGACAGGCACATAAAGAATGCGACGGGATTAATTCTTCACCTAACTTGGGACAGTAGTATAACAACTCAACATAAGAACAAACAATAAAAATCAGTATTTGTGTTTTGGGGATAAATAAAAGATCGCATAAAGTGCAATTGAATCCATGTTGTCACAGGCTGTTTTGCAATATTTTAGCTACCTTCTTTACGTAATTCTGGAGTACACACAACATAGAGCAGTCAAGTGAACATGTTAAGCAAATTATTATTAACATGCACATAAACTGATATATTTGATTTACAAAATGATGTGTATGTGTGTTATTCATACCTGTGAAGAAATACATTTCATCAATAATACACAGGCTGCAGAATGTACTGCATGGTGAACGAATATATCTGTTCTACAAACAATTAGGGAACAAAGGGATGTAATATTTTTCTTTGCGTAATACAAAGTTTAATTTTAAAAAGAAATAAGAAGATGTGGTATAATTGCCAATGATACAACTATCCACCAGAGACCAAATGACATAGAAGTTAACAACTATAGGTCAGCGTAAGGCCTTCAACAATGAGCAAAATCCATGCCGCATAGTCAGCTATAAAAGGCCCCGAAATGACAAATGTAAAACAATTCAGACGAGAAAACTAACGGCCTGATTTATTTAATGTACAATGAAAGCAATGTTTGCCCCCCTTTCCCTTTTCAGTCCCCACATGCACTTTGGTTGTTATCTTCTATATCCGTATTATTGATTTAAGAGCTTTTCTGTACAGATATTTAGTTACATTCTTTCATCTATTTTTCTACTTCTCTGATTATGATTTAAAGTAGAAAGGTTTGAGATCTATTCAACCCCTCCCCATGTCCATGTGCTTGTACAAAGTCGGGTAGCTAGCCAGTTGTTGTCTGAATCTCAAAATTTATGTTTGTATCAATTAAGGAATTTGGTGTTGATGTATGTGTATGATTTCTCAATTAAACTTTTCTCGACCATGGGAGACTTAGAACTTGGCATATTCAATCTATAAACCCTAAGGCTGGTATATTGTTGAAAACACAATATAATTACGTTCATCTCTAGATGACTTTAATTATTTTACGTCGTTTGGTTGATGTCTTATTGATGTATATCGTAAATCTCTTTTGTTCATAGATCACATAAGCAATAGATGGGCCCAGCCTCTTCACTTAGCATCAATAAATAACACAAAACTATACTCAAACCACAAATGGGTCTGATGTACAGTAGTTGTCGTTTGTTTATGTAATTTATACGTGTTTCTCGTTTCTTGTTTTTTATATAGACTAGACCGTTGGTTTTCCCGTTTGAATGGTTTTACACTAGTAATTTTGGGGCCCTTTATAGCTTGTTGTTCGGTGTGAGCCAAGGCTCCGTGTTGAAGGCCGTACATTGACCTATAATGGTTTACTTTTATAAATTGTTATTTGGATGGAGAGTTGTCTCATTGGCACTCACACCACATCTTCCTATATCTACTAAATGCAAATTGAGATTGTTGTGCGAAACATTTTTACTTTGGTCTTATTGGATAACAGATATGGCAACCACGAACGGCACAAAATATGCTTTACTGGTAGTCTGAAATGTTTAAGAGTTTTCTTTTTAGAATTGCTGAACTAACTGAAACCAGTTGAAATTTATAAGGTAGATTGTATATAGATATAAGAAGATGTGGTATGAGTGCCAATGAGAACTCTATCCAACAAAATTTATAAATGTAAACCATTATAGGTCAACGGTCTTCAACACGGAGCCTAGGCTCACACCGAACAGTAAGCTATAAAGGGCCCCAAAAATTACTAGTGTAAAACCATTCAAACGGGAAAACCAACGGTCTAATCTATATAAAAACGAGAAACGAGAAACACTTATGAACCACATCAACAAACGACAACTACTGAACATCAGATTCCTGTATGACTGGAACTCTAAACTTTTAGGAACGGCCGAATATCAGCGAAAATTTGCTAGTATGGTCTTCACCAAGGGTTTATATTTTACGTTTGTGCTGATCGGAAAGCAATTTGACCATTTGAGGGGGTGTAGAATGATAGGGGCTTAATAGCAACAACAATAAATTCGTGAATACCGTTGAACTTACTGATATAATATATGAAACAATTGTTTAATGGGAGGCATTTATTGGATGTCGTATCTTTCGTAAAGTTAGAAGTGAACTTCGGTTTACATTGTACATGGGGCCTGTAATTATAGAAAAAAAAGCAGTTACAAAAATAAAAGCAAAATAGACAGAGAAGGATTCAATCAGAGGACATTCAGATTGTGTTTGCTTTTGTTGATGTTTTCCCATCCAATGTGACCTCCAGTCAACACTCTAAAACTTGAAAAATGTATTTGCTTGCTTCTCCATTATCAAATAACACGGCATTTAGGAGAAAGGGCAAAACTGGTTCGGCTCGGATCGATTCAGAAAACTGGGTCCGTTATATGCACATCTTCCTTCAAAATGTGTAGCATTTTGAACTAGTGCGTTAAAAATCGGATCACTCTAGTACAAAGCAAGGTTCATCTTCATATCACGTTTGATGTGTTCTCGTCCTGATATGGATGTAATATTCGCAAATGGACATAAAAAAAAACAATCTTTCATCATCACTTATTAAAGATTTTCTATTATACTACGTATTTTATTTAACGTTATAATGAATATGAGATCGGGACCGATTTGTCCTCTCTTATCTACTTAATTAAAATCCAGTGAGTTCAATTCACGAGTACTAGCACTACTCACCTTTACATAGTCAATACTATCGATCAATGAAAATGGAGTTTGCAGTGTGCCATGAAAATACAGGCAAGAAAAACTTAGTATTTTATCATTAAATAATATTGTACCATTCTTAAAATGGTTTTAAAAAGTTTCTTAACATGCTAATTTTAATCATTTTAGTCTGCACATGTTAATGTGTTTGTAATGAGCACCATTATTGAGTGACTGACTTATTACTTGCGTGAAGGGTCTTGAACCCTTTGCATTTCAACGATGTAGATGTTAACTTTATTGTGCTAGAAGGTGTGGCGTTAGTGTGTTAGTTCTATTGTTTCTATTGTATTCTACATAATACTTCTTAACTTCACTAATTTGAAGATTACAAGAAGGCATTTGCTACGGAAAATTAAAATTTTAACATATTTACAATAAATGCAATAACATGGACTAATTTCATTTAAAGATTTAAAGTGAAGAAAATGTCATTATACCTCAACTAGTCTACCTTCGTATACGACAAATGTTGGATTATACGTGAATTGAGATGTAATCCATCAGTTAATGGTTATCCTGACCCGGCATAGTCTGTCATATATTGAACTACTAAATATATTTGAAAATTGTGTAAGGAAATTGCTTTCGAAAAAAGTTAGATATTTTACATTTATGAAGAAACATCAAAACCTGATAAAACTGCTTTTGGTATCTTGATCGGGTTGGTGAAGATCCTTATAAATGAGTATTATCCATATTTTTGGGTATAATACCCTAAAACGGGTATCAATTTTCAATGGATTTCAAAATATTTGCTGTCATGGTGCAAACATTCAGGTAACATTTTGCCCAAAGACACCATGACTGAAATATCATCTGGATAAAAGTTGATAGACTTGAAAAATAGGATTTTTGGAGGCCATTACCTTTGTATTTAGTTCTCATTTGAATTATGGTTTTAAGAGGAAAATGTTGCTATTTATATGAATATTTGCGCCATGATAGCTATTATGAAATACAAAATTCATTTTTTATCACTGTAAATTGATACCTGATTTTTGTTATAATATCCGTAAATGGGGATATTACCGGTTGATTCCGTTTTAGCTTAGCAAACATTTTGATATACAGATTTCCTTTTCATGACAGCATTTAATTCTAAGGATATTAATTTCTTGACAGATAGTCCGTGGTCGCGCAAGGTTAATTGGTACATCTGTCCTTTAAAACATGTTGAAGGGCATATTAAATTTAAAGGATACGATTTGCTAAAACTAAACCACAATTATCAATCAATTTATATTGAATTATCTGTCATATTCACTCAGATGTTTTAATTTTATCACACAATTATGACTTACGAGCCGTTATAACATGTTATTTTTTAATTAATTATTCTAAGACAGATACCTAAAAAGAGTGTTTTATTAGTTCACATTAAATTCTCAGTGTCAAAGTTGACCCCAACGACATGCGGTTTTTGTATCATAGAAATGTCTAGAAGAAGACGTGGTATGAGTCTGTTTGGTTGTATAATTCTTAATTTTTATGCCATGTCATGATGGGGTTGGGTTTATTTATATCCAGCCGTGATTTTTTTTTTTTTTTTTTGCTCCGTGTTGAAGGGCTCACTGTGTCTTTGAGATCAGGAACAGCCATAAAAGCGCTGTTTCTTTGCTTTTTGTGATTTTTGTTTTTTTTTTTTTTTTTTTTTTTTTTTGTTTTTTTGCTGTGCATGTACTGATTATGTGTCATGGATGGATACCCCATATACTTTTTATTATTATTTGAATGAAAGTTCAATTATTAGAATCTAGTTTTAATCCAAAAATGAACACTTCACAACACTAATCCTCTTCCATAGTATTTTACATTTGTGTCATCAGAACCAAGATTTCACGAATGATAGACTTGAACTAACGTTTTGTGTTTCATGTCTATTTCTTAGAGACGCTAGTTTAAACGAGTATCTTAGTAATATTTCCAAGACTTATATTGTATAGTAAATTGAGGTTCAGCAATATTTCGGTTACTATGAAATTTCATTCGTGATGGATTTGGTTCAGGCCTATTTTTCAAAAACCATTCGTTTCCTAACATCAGTAATATTTCACATCTACCTGTTTTCTTGTATAGTACAAGGAAAATTTAATTAATTATTTGCACAACTAGAGTGCAAAGAGGGCACTATTTACCTTTCAATACAGATCTACGCTACAGCATCAATGTCTTAAGAACATGTGAGTCGATTTTGTTCTATCGATAATCCCGATATTCCGTTCCCCCCAAAAAAATACATGTATTGAAATATAGAAGTCATTACCAAAAAACGTGGCAACTTAGATCATAGACATCAGGATCAGGGGGAAACAACTAATAACTTACCAACAACTCACAGTCCAGTTATCTCAGACAAATAAAAATATTTCAAAACGTAGATAAAAAGACAGAAAAAAAACCTAATGGTAGCAGCTGATGTGAAGAAATGGAACATTCCTGTTTCCTATGTACATCATCCTTTGAGTTCCCTGTCGAGTAACCGATATGTTCTACTTGTACCCACAATCTACTCTTTTCTTCGTTTGTGACATTGATTCCAAAATATGACTGAACACCTGATTTAAGTTTATATGAGCAACACGACAGTTGACGATATGGAAGGACGACTGCTCAATACCTGGAGAACCAGAATTCACTCGTGCTGCTTAATCCTTGGTTTTATGTGTAATGTTTTGTGAAATTCTATTTAGCTGTTCTTTTTTTCTTTTAACCATAATGTTGTCTCGCTATCTTCGACTTGTGGTTTTTGATTGTTCTCAGTGTAATTAAACGTGTTGAATTGACCAGTAAACTAATTCAGATGACCACGGAATATAAAATTTGCCAGAAGTGAACAGATATTTCTATCAACCAATCAAAGGAGATTAAAAAATACGAACGATAAATTAAGCATACAAACAGGTAACGAGTAATGTCGAAACTATCCGAGATGGAATTAAGCATTTTTAATTAATTAAAAATTTACCCAACGACAATCATCCTTTCGTGACCTTCAATTCTGACGATACTTTAAAGTGTTTATTATTTATTTCAGGTCCTGATACATGGTATAACAATTACCCAATTTTCTCCAGCGGAAAGAGACAGTCGCCCATAGATATAGGAACGGAATATGTCGATTACGATTCTTCATTGTCACCTATCAAGATTAATTACAAACCAGAAAAACATTTACATATAGTAAATACAGGTTTATCTGTAAGGGCAGACATCAAAGAAACTTCAGGTAAACAATATATTATTCCATTCAATTTAATATTTTATCAACGTCTCACCTTTTGTAGAATACCAAAATACATACATTAAACACAAAAGTTATATACTTTAAAATACAGAAGCCACTTAATACAGTTTTATTGTCTGAGAAATCTAGGAAGCTGAGACTCTCATATTCCTGTTGAAAATTGCATATTCACATCTATTGCCGCAAATATACGTGTTTACAATTACTTAATATCTACGTATATCTTCTTGTTTTCTGTTCGTTGGTCCATGACTATCTCAAGAAAATTAGACGCGTGAATAAGGTCGATCCCAAGTCTAATAGGTTCCCCCCTTTTAATATTTTCTAAGTAACTTAATTGTTCGTTTACCAAAGCTGCATGGGTGAGGAGGTACAATTCTTCCCAACTAGAGAAACGTAAGTTGTTCTCTTTGGTAGATAATCCGTACTTCCAAACAGTTTTCTTTTCTTTTTCTAGAGATCAGCGGCGGACCACTCGAGGGAAAGTATAGACTCGAACAATTCCATTTCCACTGGGGATCAAATAGTAATAAAGGTTCAGAACACACCCTCAACGGTTACACCTATGCTTCCGAGGTATATACATATGTAAACTAATAAATGTGCAATAGAAAATAACACATTAAACTAACTTAACCCCATTTGGGTTATTCGTTTTAGTTATCTTAAAAGATTATTTGTACACGTATACGTATCTTTTAACTTTTAACCCTTAACTCTGAGCGTTTATGATTTTGAGAAATACTACTTCGATTGTATAAGAAACTATTCATATAGAAATTAGAAGATGTGGTATATTTGCCAATGAGACAAGTATCAACCAGATACCAAATGACAAACTTCCATGTGAATTTTTTTTTTTTTTTTTTGAAATAACATTCAAATACTCGTCCTGAACATGCATGAAATTTTTGCCACTGGACGTTAAGATACAAACAGTCAATCAATCAAATATTATCCTTATCATATATTTGTTTGAAACGAGATTTTATTGATAATGAGGCCATTCAGAAGAACACTGGAGAATCTTTGTAAAAGTAAGATTTTTTTCTCTTTTAAGCTTCACTTGGTGCATTGGAATAAAGGTAAATATTCTAGCTTTGCTGAAGCCGCAGACAAGTCGGATGGTTTGGCGGTATTGGGATTCTTCATTAAGGTAAGGATCGTTCTATTTGTATAAACATGCGTATCTGTAACGATGTATTCCTTCCTCACCTCTAATATAGGAGATCGAGGATATCCCCGTAAATTTATAACCCACTTTAAATCACACATCCGGTCTCGCTCCTTTTGGAGTTTATGTGATTCCCTCAGTTTGTGTTTGCTACCTTGATTTGTCTTCTTGTCTTGTTCTCTCCGTACTTTATCCGGGTAACTTTGCAATCAATAATGCAACAGTTTTCAGTAGTCATGTTTTCTGTCAGTTGGTACAGAATTTTAACAAACATTTGATTATACATTTAGTGAATGGACTCTTTCATAAGAACTATCGTTATGTAGCAAACTTCTTTGATGACAACACGTCACTTAGTCACACATTTTTGCCAAAATATGCTTTCAAGGTATTTGAAAGTAAGAGAGATAGCAAATGTTTGGTGAATAATTTATACAAAAAGTCAAACATATGGAAGAAGACCGATTTACCTATAATCCAAACACCAATATGGTAGGGATATGAGACTCAATCCGGTTATTTACATTACTTGCAATTTGTTCTACGACGTGTGAAAGAGTTTGTCAGTTTCTTATAAATGGATAAATGTTTACCCTGGAATTCCGATTAACTCAATCAATCAAAAAGAGTCTGTGATATTTTAATTATGAATATCTTCATAAAGTAACGTTTTGTCCTAACAAATAAACAAGTAAATATTTAATGAAGTCACAGTACATGTACAATATGATTTTATACATGTTTCAATATTATCTTGCGTAAAAACCAAGCGACGAAAATATATTATTGAATTGATCCCAAAGTACAACATAAACTTACGTTATTAGTTTGACTAAAGTTTGTTTTAAGGATGTTCGCTTGTCATGTTTTGGAATTTTGTCAGATTTTCGGATCCTCTGGTTTTATCAATTGGAATGCCTTAAACAAAATTGCCCATTGACCCCTATTTTTCTTTTATAAATCTTTACATGTATAACTATAAGCAATCTGTAAAAGTCTTATAAAATCTTTGTTAATTTTAATTTTTTAGAACTTAAACTTGTCAATGATAAAGCTATGAAAATCAAGAAACATTTTCCCGTTTCAATGGCTAATATCTCAAAAACAAGCACATTCACCTATATATATTTTTGTTCTTTTGGTTCCTTTATGAAATCAATGTATACTAGTGTTATGAAAAGCTTGTTATTTTGAAACTGAGTAGCGAACCTCCTTAAGCATATCATTCTCATACATTAATTATTATGAAACGTTAATGTCTCAAAATATCAAAATAATGAAATAGAAGAAAAGGAAAACTAAATTTTCTGAACCGTTAATTAATGTGACTACTAAATGTATTTGTTTTGTCGCCTCATAGTAGCTAGTGCACATAGCGTCATCTTTTACTGTTAGTCCGTCCTTCCAAATCCCTCCCTCTCGGAGAATTTACATTATGCTTGTACATGTAGTGCTGTTTTTGTCTCGCCTAGCGAGACATAGGGATTGCTTTTCCGTCGACGGCGACGGCGTCAATAATTGTTAAGTTTTCTGCTTAAGTTTGTTTGATAGGAACTACTTGTGATAGATCAATGATATTTTGTATGAAGTTGCATTACTATCAATATATATCATAGTTAGTTTGATAGGAACTACTTTCAATAGACAATATTTTCTATAAAGTTGCATCGCTGCCTGTACATCTTAGTTTATCAACCATTTCGAGGCCTTACCCATTAGTTGGTCCAGCGACTTTGAATTAATTAGCAATGTTGCTGCCCATCAGATTGTCTTTTTCTGAATTTTATGCCGACAGGCGAGACATATCTATGTGTCAACAGTTTATTTAGTCATTAATTTAGTATAGAATACTGAGTACAAATTGACTTCAAAATTTGCTTCGGTATTCTATTTTTGGACCTTGGACATGAACAATTTCATGAAAATTGTACTAGTTCAGAATTGTTCCTATTCCTGTAGATATATTTTACGGTTTAATATAATGGTGAATTGAATAGTTGTACGCGTTATGGTTCTGATAATACATTATTCATGGGGTAATGGTCTTTCCGCGTGAGGTATGGTATCGTCCGGACATATCTAAAATATGCAAGACATAGGAGTGTTGTTCAAGCAGGTTATTAGCTCTTTCCATAAAGCCTCAAATTTCAGAAGGTAAAAGAGATGGACATTCCATATCTAGTACTAGTAAACATATGCTTAATTGTCTCGCCTGCGACGAAAGTCATGGAAAGCGAGACGTAGGGACTGCTTTTCCGGCGACGGCGTCAACAATTGTTAAGTTTTCTTCTTAAGTTAGTTTGATAGGAACTACTTGTAATAGATCATTGATATTTGATATAAAGTTGCATTACTATCGGTACATATCAGTTTGACGACTATTTTGAGGCCCTTTCCCTAGGACGTGGTCCAGTGACTTTGAACATATTAACAATTTTCAATGTTAAGTTTTCTACTTGAGTTAGATTGATAGGAACAACTTACAATAGACAATATTTTCTATAAATTTAAATTACTGTCTGTACATCTCAGTTTCATCAGATTGTGTTTTTCTGAATTTTATGCCGACAGGCAAGACATATCTCTGTCAACAGTTTATGGTATAAAGCTTCCCTCTAGCATATGTCCGTTGTCCTTGACTGCCAATAAAAAATGGGTATGTTCGATAGGGACACAAATTTTGCCTAGTAACAGTCAATCTACGGACCCATCAATGAGTTGTCGCAAAGTCTATATTAAAGCTATAGAAAAGGTGACATTCTCCCTTCGCGAGGAATTGGATTTAACATCCCCATTGCGACCGGACGTGGCTGCGTATCTATGCATCCCGAAGAGCCAAAAAGTGCCTCTCTTCATTATAGGTTACTATGGTCACTAATTGCGCCCCTTTAATAGCAGATTTATTCCTATATTGCTATGAATCTCAGTTTATGACCAAACTCAGTAAAGACACGTCATTGTTACATTTGGTTGACACATTCAACAATACCTACCGTTATCTTGATGATATTTTTTCGTTAAATAATCCAGAGTTCTCTAAATATACTACCGAAATTTACCCAAAGGAACTTACTTTAAATAAATCTAACAAACACAGCAGTAGTTGTCCTTTTCTAGATTTAGCCATTTCTATTTCTAAAGGGAAACTTCATACTAAAATTTACGACAAAAGAGAAGTTTTTTTCATTCCCTATTGTTAATTTTCCTTTTTTAGACGGCGATGTCCCTTTGGCTCCATCATACTGTGTTTATATTTCCCAACTCGTTCGTTATGCCCGTGTGTGTAGTGATGTCATAGATTTTAACGAACGTAATCAATGCATCACTGGTAAATTAAGTCAGGGATTTCGTTACCATAAATTACTTAAAACATTTACTAAATCCTTTCAAGATTTGATTAGTAAATTTGACTGTACCTGTAGAAAACTTATTAAAACAGTATTTCACATCCTAAATTTTAGTGATCCGTGTAAACTCATCGAACCTTTAAACAAACTTATTACTAGTAGTAAAGGTTATCTTCGTAATGTTGTAATAAGATCTTTGAATATTGTTTACATTGGCACAAATATCGATTTTGTCATCAACAAATTAAAACATACCTAAATTTGTATTCTTTTCGAATGGTTTATTGAGATGTATAAATACACATCCACGTTTATTTTCTATATAGAGATTGCTTTATCTATATATAAACATGATACATAGTTATTATAAGGCTAAATCCTAACTATCCTTCTGCCTGTCGATACTTTTATTTTGGCATTGCACAAGTCATGTCTTCTTTGACTGTCCATGGCGTTAAAACACTAAATCCCTGGGATGTGTTTTAATTGATTTTAGTTCCTGATGCATGATTTTTTATCATTAATTGTTTTGGCTTTTAACTAGCTTTCAGAAATCGCGAGTACTCTCAAATCGTACTTTCGTGTTAATTTGATCTGTTGACACAATTTGTAATGCATTTTTGTCGAGCCTGCGACTTTTGTCGCAGAAAACTCGACATAGGAATAGTGATCCGACGGCAACGGCGGCGGCGTTAGCTAACATCTTAAAAGCTTTATATTTTAGAAGGTGGAAGACCTGGATACTTCATACTTTGTATAAAGATACGACGTTTCTGTCTGTTACATGACCATTGTCCTTGACCTCATTTTCATGGTTCAGTGACTACTTGAAAAAAAGTTAAGATTTTTTGTAATGTTAATTTCTCTCTTATTATGAGTAATAGGATAACTATATTTGGTATGTGCGTACCTTGCAAGGTCGTCATGCTCGTCAGACAGTTTTCACTTGACCTTGACCTCGTTTCATGGATCAGTGAAGAAGTTAACTTTTGGTGGTCAAGTCCATATCTCAGATACTAGAAGCAATAGGTCTAGCATATTCGGTGTATGGAAGGACTGTAAGTTGTACATGTCCAACTGCTGGTGTCATCTGACCTTGACCTCATTTTCATGGTTCAGTTGTTATAGTTAAGTTTTTGTGTTTTGGTCTGTTTTTCTTATACTGTATGCAATAGGTCTACTATATTTGGTGTATGGAATGATTGTCTGATACTATAAGTAATAAGTAAACTATTATATTAGATGTATTGCACGACTTTGATGTGTACAGTCATGATCATCTGACCTTGACCTCTTTCTCATGGTTCATTTTATTTAGCATGACGATACATTTTCACTTCTGTTCTCGTACTATGAACAACAAATTTATTTATTTTGTAAAAATATTTCAACGGTATGTCATTATAATTTGGTCTGTTTCTCGGATCAGACACGGAATTGGTCAAATATATAAGGTTTATAGAATTATTGAAATGTATACATGTCTCTCTGACAGGGTTTATATCACATTGTCGGAGTTGTTATCCTCTTGATGTACACCCACACTCTTTTTAATTATATTTCAATGTTAAAGAAGGATTTAATATTCCTATGAT
The DNA here is from genome assembly GCA_017311375.1 of Mytilus coruscus. Lineage (NCBI taxonomy): Eukaryota > Metazoa > Mollusca > Bivalvia > Mytilida > Mytilidae > Mytilus > Mytilus coruscus. The sequence continues at coordinate 67,770,601 of CM029600.1, read as the reverse complement.
AACGATAGTTCTGAAAAAGTATTTCCTTTATAAAGGATAACAGTCACCAAAACCATATGCGCTTTAAACTTATGAATATATCATTTATCTTGAAATTTAAGCAACCAACAATCAATCAATTTATCTTTAAATAAATAAATACTTGCTACATTTTCACTGATTCTAATACATCTTTATTGTTCTTTGCTAGGAAGGACATGAACACAAGGAATTAAGAAAGCTGACAGATGGAATTCAACGGATCTTTGATAAAGATGCTCTTACAAAAATCCCTGACAAATTTGATCCGAAGCATATCCTACCATGTAATTGTATTTCTAACTTTTATTTTGATATATCTTATATAACATGGAGCTGTGTTTTGTCTGCTGTCCTTTAAGATAAGGTTTGCGATCTGAAAAGCGTGTTTAATCCCTCTACATGTTCTATTTGAAGAACCTGATCATTGGTTGTCTGACGTCATATTGTAGTGGTTTAATTCAATTTGTCTCGCCTACGACGAAAGTTTCAGAATGGTAGACAAAGGAAAGCTAATTCGGAAGCAGGGGCGACGTGTGGCATAACTATTTAAATTTAGCTTTATATTTCAGTAGGTAGAGACCTGGATGATTCACACTTTTGTTTACAGATGCCTTTCGTTACAATGTTTGTATCTAAGCGTCAAATGTGCAGTGTACCTGACCTCAGTTTCATGGTTCAGCAACAGTTACTGCTTATACAATTGTATAGTTTATTTGCTCTACAATTATCTGCAAAAGTTTCTTTTCTGCATCCGATTTCATCTGGATAGGTGCATGCTCGATGAAGCTAGTTTGTCTAGCGAAATATTGCGTTTATTTTTTATCGCATTGTAAATATTTTTAACATTTTAATATTTACATACTAAATAGTGTGTTAAAATTACTTAATTAGGCAATTTATAATTTCGTACTGATTAATCCACACTCAAGTAGATTTGTATTTTATGTGTTGCTATTTATGGGTACTTATATGTATATATATCATATAATATAAATATTTATGTTACGACATTGCAAGGTAACTATGTTCACAGTACGTTCCATTATAAAATGAAATAATTTAACTTGACTTACCTCTCTTCTTAAATAAAATTCTTAAAATTTAAGATTTTTTTTTTCTTATATTTGTAGTAAAATGTTTTTACCATACAATGAAATTATAGTTAAACGTCTGGTAAACCTTTACAATATTGTCACAAATACAAACTCGTTCAGTGCAGATCTAGATATAGTAATTCAAGAAGATGTCTTTAATTTTATACTCACATACTACCTTGCTGCACTTATTTGTATTGTTCGTTTTTCTGTAAGTAGGCTGTCTACATGGCTAATAGCTCACAAAAAGCTAATCCGCACCACATATTAATGTGCCCGACGGTTATCTGAATCTAGTACCTTGCAAGCAGTTGTCGTTTCTAAATGTTGGAGCTTGCAGATGGGGCAGGCCTTTGTATGTTTTTTTTTTAAATAACTGGAATAATTTTGAGTTTTATAAAAGTGGTATAGACTTTTGTCTATCATTGAAGACCGTATAACCCATCTCCTTCATAAAATTTGTTTGCAAAATTTACACTTTTCGCTATACGGACTACATTAGAAGGGGTATGGTCATCATGAATGAATGACCGATACTATATGTCTATGTCATAACTCACAAGCGACATTGTTTTGCATTCTTAGATCTTTAAATAGCAGTCCGAAAATTGCTATCGCTGCTGGTCGAACGGTTATATTTTTGTAATATTTTGATGAATATCACCAGATCTTGATTTTATTCGTTATCGTCATCTTATGTTTGTTTGTGTTTCAGGTTGTTTTAGACTTGCGATTGTCTCTGGATTTTCTGATTTCTCTCTCGGGTTGTGATAATATTTTTCAGATTTTATAGAAGTATTTTTTTAAACAATGACTATGATTTAATATGTATACAGATTTTCAATTTGTAAAAAAAAAGTCCAAGTACATAATGTTTTTATGCAATTCTTTTCCTCTAGCTGATTTGAGCAATTACTGGACATATGATGGGTCACTTACAACACCTCCATTCTATGAGAGTGTACAGTGGATTGTGTTCGCCGACATGATAGAAATGTCTCCGGAGCAGGTAATTTCGTAACAATCAATGATTCTGTACCATAATTGACCATGTGACCAATCTCTTAAAAACATACGGTGTAAGTGAACAATTTGTAACACGACTTCACAAGATGCATCTGATGTCATATCATAGTAAAGTTTGTTTTAGTTCTAAATATAGCGCGTTCGTTAAGAACCTTTGCACCAACTCTTTGATGGGTCCGTCGGTGGCCTGTTGCAAGGCAAAATTTGTCCCCATCCACTTTACCCTCATTTTTCCAGTGGCAGTCCACATTTCCCCGACCTTATTCCCGGACGGTATCTATTAAGGATCTACCTATTGTATTTATTGTTAATTTGTTCTCAGCCTGAACTTTCATGATATATTTGCCACTGGACGTTTAGCAACCAACAATCAATCAATAAATCAGTATAGCGCTGATAATCATTTTCCATAAAAAGTTAGACAGGCCATAATTTAACCTACATTTAAGCTCAGTTTTAAAATATTATACACAAGAGTATTAACAAAAATTACGAACTTCGAGGTAAATTAAAAAAAAAGGGGGGGTCCATAAAACCTGACAAATGATCTACGATTATAGAACTTGGTGTATGATTACAACATTCTCTCAGACCAGCTAAATAGTTATGTCACTGTAATCTACATTTTTCTGTTCATGTTGCATTGACGGTCAATTAATACGTTCTACGTTCGAGTTCAGTTTGACTTTTTATGTATAATTTTACACAGTACTGCCTAATACCGGTTGCACACAAATTAAAATTAAAATTACTCATTGTGAAAAATCATTAATTCAGATAACGTTCTGAAATTTGTTTATCTTAAAATATTAAATTGCGTGGAAATTTATAATAATTATACGATATTCACATTTAAAAATTGTTTTGCGTAACAAACGAAAATGTCATGAAGAACTTTACAAACAAAATTTTCAAACAACACTTTACCGATAAAAAAAAGTTTTTCCTTTTTCCCGCATTGTATAAAAAAAAAGAACTAAGACAGTCGCTTGTATGTTAAATGCTTACAAAATTCTCATAACCATCACATATTCAACTAATGCTATGAGTGAAAATTGCTCTTATTTGAAAATATCATTACCAATGTGTTTTTCTTTTGTAGCTTAATCTACTACGATGCATGAGGAGTTGCTCGTGTGAAGGAAAATATATAATAGACAATTACCGCTGTCCACTTCCTCTGGGGGAGAGGAAGCTGAGATCATCATTCAGAATGCTGTCTACATATTTATGAAAAAAGTGCTATTTGTAATTACATCATAACGTTCAACGTTTCATACCTACCTGTATATAATGTTCCCTTTATATTGGATTCTGCAATTTTCTGAATGTTTGTTCATTATTTTTAATTGTTTTATTGGACAATGTGATTTTCAGTCAAATTTCAGCAATAAATGTTTTTCATATACAATATTAATGCGTACGAAGCGCTCTTATTAGATGTTAAAAAACAGCACCTGCAGTAAAAAAGAGACCATAAACAGATCTAGCGCATCTTGAATGGTATGCTAACATGAATTTTAATGTCAAAGACGAGCTCAGCTATAATGTAGTGTCATAAGTGAAATAGGAACTGTTTACATTTCCGGAGCACATGAAATCACACATGTGTAACAGTTTTAAACTTTGTTACTTGAATTTTACTCGAATGTTGCAGCTGAATGCGAGACATATGGATGCAATTCAGGCTGATGTTATGTTAGCTCTTTGTATAAAGCACAACTTATTAACAGGTTTGTACTAACTTGAGCAACACGACGGGTGCCACATGTGGAGCAGGATCTACTTACCCTTCCGGAGCACCTGAGATCACGCCCAGTTTTTGGTGGGGTTCGTGTTGCTCAGTCTTTAGTTTTCTGTATGTTGTGTTTTGTGTACTATTGTTTGTCTGTTGGTCCTTTTCTTTTTTATCCATGGTGCTGTCAGTTTATTTTCGACTTATGAGTTTGAATATCCCTTTGGTATCTTTCGCCTCTCTTTTCCGAAGGTAAACTATCTGGATAATGCATATATTGTATACAGATCTGCGGTTTCGGTTTGGTGCATGTCTATTGACCTTGATATCCTTTTCAAGGTTAAACTACTTACATTCACTTGGTTTTGGTTTAACGGCTCTTCAAAGTTTGAAGAAAGTTTAGGATTTCCAAATATTTTGGCCGCGAGCATCACCGAAGATAGTTAATTGTCGAAACCGTAAATGTTATTACAAAACAATTTTTGTTAATCTCGTCTTCGACAAATGGGTGCTTATCCGATGATGGCAACGCCAAAACCGTGTAAACAGCTTCATGTTTCAGCAGGTAAAAGACCTGGATAATTCATAACTTACAGATGACGTACGTTCTGAGGTGTTCATCTGGTATATATGTCAGTTGTCCTTGACTACATTTTCATGGTTAAGTGACTGTGTACAAAAATGATTTTATTGCAAGGTATACATGTCCGTCAGACAGAGTTCACCTGAACTTGGAACTCGTTTCATGGATCAGTAATTACATTAAGTTTCTTGGTAAGGTCCATTGTTCAGCCTCTTATAATGACCACAAAAACATCTTTTTCTCAAGTCAGTATAACAAGCTGACTTTGGTTGACTTAATATAACAGAATTTGTGCACATTGCCCCCACCACACACACACACACATGGTGGTAATGTCAAATAACTCTAAACTCAGTGTCAACGGAAAAGTATGTACTAGTATTGCATATGCAGATGAGGGAGACGCGTTAATATTTGCAAATATTTTGAAATCTTATCCCATCTTACAAAATATTAATGTTGACAAATTTTATGATAAAACTTTGTAAGCCATTGATTTCTGTACTTGGTCTCCATTTAAAGATTAAGTTGTCTTGTTACACTTTCTGGAATCGGTACTAGTATGACTTTGTCCCTTATTGACTATCCCTTGAACATAAGTATAACTAGAACACACCCGCGATATCGCGGGTCCGTGACTGAATTAAAGTATATAACTATGTGTACGCCTTATTTTAGCCTGGATTTTTAGTATTGGTATTGTCATCTGATAAAGTCATGCTGATTATAAGATGCACAGTTTTCTCTGCTTTCAAAATCTTTCTGTTTGAACCCGTCGACCTGGAACTTATCAATTGTTGGTAATATTAATCATTTGGAAAACAAAAGGGCCTGGAATGGAGTAATTTTTTATCAACAGCATTGTCCTATATTAGTTATAACTAAAGTTGAATTCTTTGATTCGCCGTTTTTACGTCAACTGTACCTATACGCCTTTTTTATTTTAAGTCTAGATTTTTAGTATTCGTATTGTCATCTTATAAAGTCATGCTGATTAAAATACTTCAATAGGAAACAATGTGACAATGATTGAATTTAGTAGTGTCAACCCTGTGATTATGACCCGTGTAAATAGCAAATCCTAAATACACCGTTTGGTGGTGCGCCTGTCAGATGCGGAACGTACAGATAAGGTAATAGGTAACAGGTGAATATAGTTTTTACTATTGGTATCGGTATCGGATTCAACCCGGAACTTGTTAATTATTGGCAATATTAATTATGTGGAAAACAAAAGGGTCTGGAATGGTGTAATTTTTAATCAACACCATTGTCCTATATTAGCTATATATAAAGTTGAATTCTTTTGTCGTTTTTACCCCATGACGGCTAACAAATTGGACCTCGTTATTTTAGTATTATAGATACTATTATATATGTTGTTTTGTTGAAAGGAGTAGGTGCATGTTAATCTGACTTGTCACCTTGACCTCAATCTCACCCATAAATTGTTGTTTTAAGGTTCAAGATACAATGTATTCCTGGATGACTATGACTAAGACATAAAATGTCGGCAATGACTGGAACCTCTCCTTTTCGGAGGTCAGTGGAGGAGTTGGTCCTTACATATCTCGATGGCTTCATAAAAATGTCACCAATATTTTAATATGTTGTTTTGATTGGAAGCGTACATATGACCTTGGCCTCATTTTCAAGCTCTTTAAGTCAGCTGAATTTACAACTCTGGATTCGTTGCCTACATAAAATGTCTTAGACGATGTCAGTGTATGTAGAATACTAGTAATTATTTTCGTAATAAGATATTGCTGTCATCAGGCTAGACATTCACTGTGATTGCTGGTTTCATAACCTCAAGTGGAAATTATTTCAGGCATATTCAAAACGAGACATGCACTGTGCGTTCAATCTTTGGAAATGTATTGGAAGTATTGGTTGCTTTGTACTCGACTATATTGTTAATCCAACAGTCACATTCCTTAATTCTCAGCAGGGGCGGATCCAGCCATTTTTAAAAGGGGGGGTTCCCAACCCAGGATAAAGCGGGGGTTCCAACTATATGTCCCCATTCAAATGCATTGATCGTCAAGAAAAGGGGACCCCCTCTGGATCCGCCACTGCTCAGTCTTTCATTTAATTTTGCACAGTAAATAGATGTCTTACACGGTGTTCACGAATTGTTATTCTCGCAGATTACTCTTAATGTTCACTGAAAGTAAAGATTACACAAATCGACATTCAGGTGATAGATAATACGTAACATGAAAATAATAAGATTTTTTTATGGAGAAATAAATGTGTGGATTTAAGAAAAACTATGGACAATGATATGCATATTATAAATAATCATTACGACAATTTTAATATTCTTCAGATGGTATCCCTGCCAATATAATATATTTACGGTCGCCAAATTATAGCAACTTCCTGGTTGGTCGTTTGTTCGTATATAAAAACACTAGAACAGGTTGATAAATGGAACTAGACTGATGATGAATTGTACAAAACTTTAAATCGTTGACGCTTAGTCTTATTAATTAAGGAGGTCAGTGAATACATCCCTTATATCATTTAAGGTCATGGTTTTTGACATTTACGCGATATACAACTAAGAAAAAGGGGATTCTTAAATTATTCGATGTTTTCTTAAAGAACACATGAATCATAAGTATGAGCTGGTAATTAAAACTCTATAAATATTCTCCTGTCAGTTCTAAAGAAATGAAGCTCCCACAAGGTGATTAATCATGAAATAACTTTTACACATAAAAGTTGGGATTTTTTCTCGCTAATCGCTTATTGGATTCATCTGTCAGTCTTTAACAATATAACAAACATGTTGGTATGCCCCTGTCCAATTTCTATGTTCGACGAAAAACAGAACCTAGTTGATTGAGATGTCAATACCACGCTTCAAATTTATGCGTTATACCTCTGAACTGTACGTATTTAAAATAAGAAGTAGCCATTCTTGGCTTTTATGATGGATGGATTGCTGTTTAACGTCCAGTAGCAAATTAAATACATATTCAGGACGAGAACGTGTTAGTGCGATATAGATATGAACCCTGATTTGTACTAGACCGATACGCTGAGCCGGATTTTTATCGTGCTAGGTTCACAAGGTAACAGTCCGCTGGAAGACATGTCACCCTACTTGGATACATTATTCAGACTCTGAGTCTACCAGTCTTTGCTCTTACTCCTTAATGCCGCATGCCTAGCGAAGAAGCAGCAAATACCAATTTTACAGTCTTTTTTTTACCCGGTAGGGTTCGAACCCACGGCCTCCCGCGCTCGAGGTGAACACACAACCCCGAAACCACAGAGGCGGTGGCTTTTATGAAAGCTGGAGTTTGTCTTGAAAAAATATTGTAAACCAATATTATCAGCACTCAGTATAGTTTAAGTTTGGTCCTTCTTGGTAACAATCCGTAAAATTGTGAGAATATACTTGAGTAAAGGAACTCTCCTCATTCTAAAATAAAATCACCATTCCAGTTACAAAAATAAAAAAAACATCGATTCTTTTTATCATTCAGGATTTTTTGCTCATGAACATTATTTTTCACGAGTATAAGGACAAAATGAATTGCCCAAAGTTAGTAAACTATCACTGTCTCACGATAAAGTGTGCATATTTTAATTTTGCTTTCCTCGAGATTAAAAAATAGCATATGTCATATTTTCTATACAGATCTGATATGTGTTCAAAGATAAAACTAGATACAGTTAACAATAATTTCAACGAAGCCCGGCATTTGGGTTGTTCTGAATATGTTCGGTATTTAAGTTTAGCTTGTTAGCAATGGAAAAAATTAAACGTATATTAGTCCGTATATATACACCACTTCTATTGTACAGACTATTCGAGAGCGCTACCAGTTTTCACCAACGTCACATGTAACGATTCTGAGGGTTACACATTATATATGTGTCATCTATAGACACTGCAAAGTATCTTCTTATTATAAATTACATGTATAAGAAAACTATACATTTTGGTACAAATGAAAACGAAAAAAGTGTAATCGCATCATAATAATCACAAGTATGTCAACTTCAGCAGGTATCATTCTTACCATAATCTACTACATGTACATACGTTCTTAATAACATTCATATTCTCCTGGTGTGTAGAATTTCTAAACATTAAGCAAACAGAACAATTTGCATGCATGTTATTATATTAATTTGTGGCATTGTGTTCTATGAAGTTGACAGCATACATATAACAATACTCATTTCTTTGTTTTGTGTTAAAGGTTAATGACCCAGTCTCTGGCATTGAAACATGAACTAATGAACTATAACTCTGGTGAATAGTTGTCTCATTGGCAATCATAACACATATGCTTATTTGTATAACTTGCAATAATATCAATATTATACGCTATGACTATTTCGTCACAACATTCCTAAAATGGGTATAATGTTAATAATCGGTAAGGCCAAAAAAAATACATTTCAAGCTTCCGTGACTGTTTTATTTTTGCGTTCAGTTCCAATTCGCAGAAAACTTATGTTACTTGCATACATATTTAATGACATCACAGCTTCCTAAAAGTAAACAAGATGTAGTCCAATGCAGTCTAGCAACAGTTTCGTAACTATTGCCAACATTGTTTTCATGGTAACAGGACTTTTATTTTGTGTGTGAATTTTTCCCGTGGAAACATCGCTTTCCGTAGGAACTTGATATTATACCCACGAGATAACAATAAACGCAAACTTATTATTGTCTTTGGTTATATTGACAATCCATGTTGATATTTTTCAAAACTAAGACTGATTTTCAACAAGTGCTTTACCAGATATGTTTTTATAGAACTGCAAACTTAATGATGAAAAGAGTTTGTAAGAAGAAAGTATTTAAAAATAAAAGTAGACTACCTTAATGTCAACAAAATAATAGTCACCCTTTTTGAGTCTCTATTCATTTGACAAATTCTCAGAATAAACTTATAGACCTATGTCCAGTGTGATTCATAAATCTCCTACCTAGATGCATTGATTGATTGATTGATTGATTGTATTTAACATCATTTTCAAAACTCTTGGCTATATCATAGTGGCCAGTTTTTTGTAAGAGTAGGCCGGAAAGAACCAACGACTTCGACTTCGTGCATTGAAATGAGATGGAACTCCGAAAATCCGTGAGAAATTTTTCCAAAAGTGGCATGAAACCAGGTGTGCGGTTTATTGACGAAAGGCAATACTGTTTTTCTTTCTGAAAGAGTACAATTGTTTACATTTAGATCTTAATCTGTACTTTTCTGTCTAATTAACAGACGATAATATACACGCGTTTTAGTTTTTCAACTTATGGAGAACTGATTTCCTTCATAGTTTAATCAATTTTAGTTTCATGCTTTTGAATTTTCCAAAGTTTACAATTAACCCTCTTAATATCAAGGTCAGAATTTCTAAGAGTATTGTGCGAACATGCTTGTGTTTTGAGCAAATTAGTTATACAACAATTGTATATATAAGATATTGTGTATTGGTATATCGAGCTGATTTATTAGTTGAATATATGACTTATCACTAACCTCTTGATACTGAAGGAAGTGGTGCTTAAGAATAACATCAATAGATGTGTGTGTTAGAGAACGAAGGTTGAAAAATTGTCAAAACGTGAGTGTCTTTAATTGATCTTTATTTCTCATTAATCTGTTAATTAACTCGTTTTGCATGCTGCAAATCATGTTTGCCGTAAATCCACTTTTATACATTTTGACATTCTTGATTAATTGATGGCAACAGGTGGACAAATTGTTATATTACACATTCTAAAATAATCAATGAAAGCTTACATATTGCTTTAATATTAAGTAATTAAGTAAGTTAATTTTATTTAGAGTCGGCATATAAGCGCGCTGAAGTACGTTCATTATTCATTTTTCATTATTCAAAATCCAATAATGAATAATGAAATAGTTCACTATTTACTATTCAATGTTAAGTGATGAATAATGAATAATGAAATAGTTTATGTTTCATTATTCAAGTTGAAGCGGTGAATAGTGAAATAAAATAAACAAATTGAGGCTGTGACACTATAGCTATATCCCGTATTTCTAAATTAGTCTTTTGGTGTTATCTAACAAATATTCAAATTGATATCAGAAAAATAAATAAAAACACTAGCTCTTTAAATTTTAATTTGATTTATTTATCTGGTTCCTAGTTTCGGAGGATAAACTAGTGGGTTTTCCTAACTATTTTAACAGAAATTCCTTGGTTCAATGTATGGACGACCTGAATACCAAAACACATATATATATGTATATATAAATTAAAATACTCTACGTCGTCTTTTTTTATTTTCACTGGACCTTTGCTATTCTTCATCCTCTAATTATAGATATAACAAGTCGATTGTTCAGCAATGACCATTAGAGGGGTTACGGAGAACCTAAATGCCAAAATACGCGTGAAAATTAAGAAATAGCCAATTTTGAATAATGAAATGGATATTTTGAATAATGGAATGGACTGCTGTGACCCTTTAGCCCCTAATTATAGATATACCTTATACCTCATTCGAAAGCTTATTAAGAGAGAAACAAAAGGTATATAGTCAATATGTTCCGCAACGCATATTAGAGGAGTAACGAAGGACCTAAATATCGAAATACGCGTGAACATTAAGAAATAGCTCATTTTGAATAATGGAATGGACTGCTGCAACCCGTCAGCCCCTAATCAAGGAAAAATTTATACACCAAATTATCTATACATCCCACAACAAAAAAGACACTGAGTAAAGATCTGAGAGTACTCGCAGTTACTGACGGCTAGTTCAAAGCCAATAACAACTAATAATAATAAAAAAAAAATGTATCAATCAGTACAAATCCATCATCCAATGGATTTGCGTAAAGACATCATTAACAGTCAGAGAAATTCATGACCTTGTGCAATGCCAAAATATAGGTATAGATAGATAGTTGTCGGCCGGTAAGAACACAAAACGCTTTTAGAGTACTTACATTTTGTCTTTAGTCCTAGAAATGGGTGAATAACTTACTATTTTTTTATTTTTAAATTATTTTCAAAATGTGATATGCGGATATCAACAATATTCAGACATTCTGATAATGAAATAGGAATCAAGTGATTTTTTGTCAGATTTTTTTTACATCAATTTTTACAATACATGCAGGATGAAAGAGCATCTCTAATGACCTGATAACACACTTTCCAGTTTATTTTCGACGGTGGATAGTGGTCATTTTTCAGAAATTAAAGGTGGTTCTATGTTTTGAACGGTAAATGTCAATTCGAGAGAACAGTCTGTGGTGACAGAAAGCTGTAATGATACGTTTACACTCATATTTTGGACTGAAAAACGATGTTGTATCACACTCGTTATAAATATTGTGCAATTTACTAATTGGCATTTGCATAATAATCGATGTTTACCTTTACTTTTACCAAAAAAATGAAGAAAAAAATCCAAAATAATATTTATCATTAATACAATGTCTTTCAAAAAAATCTATAAAACTTTCCTTTAATTAATTTTCAAAATATCTAATAATTAACAGTAAATTTCAAACTATATTTATTCATAATTTCTAAAATTAAAATTTGATGCTATATGTATTTTTAATTATGAATCTACTAACAATTTCTATTAATTGTGCTATACAGCTCTGAATTGGGATTGGGATTGAAAATTGGACAAAGCATAGGTTTCTAACTCAGTATGAATGTTGACTTAAAAATAACTTGAAAATTTGAAATTGAACATTTCCTATTATGGTCCAATATCCAAAATCTGAATACGTGGTTAGATTCAGCATATGAAAGAACTCCAATAATTCAATTTTTGATGAAATCAAACGAAGTTTAATATCTCACCATTTGGACCTCAATATGGACCAATTTAATAACGGGGCCTAAAATCTAAAATCTGAATGCACAGTTTGATTCAACATATCAAAGAACCCCATAAATTGAATTTTGTTGAAATCAAAGAAAGTTTAATTTTGGACCCCAATTTGAACTAACTTAAAATTGGACCAAAATAAAACTAGAGGCTCTCAAGAGCCTTTGTCGCTCACCTGTATCTACTGTTGTTTTGGAAATCATGTAAAATAAGGCTAAAATCATAATTAATAGTATTAGATACCATAATAATGATTGGTTTGGTTTAATTTGGCTCAGTAGTTATATCAAAAGCAGGTCATCCCATTGAAGTCTTACAATAGTTACAGAAGATATTTGAAAACCAGGCCCAAAATCAAAAATCTGAATTACACAGTTAGATTCAGTATATCAAAGAATCCCAAGATTTCAATTTTCGCTGAAATCAAGCTAAGTTAAATTTTTGACCCTTTGAATCCCAATATGGACCAATTTAAAAACTGGGCCCAAAATCCAAAATCTAAAAACACGGTTATATTCAGCATATTAAAGAACCCCGACAATTCAAGACTTTGAATTAAACCCTATTGAATTTGGTCAAGAAATAAACAATTTATACAAAGTATTAGAAAAGTATTGTTTTTTGCTCCTTTTTGGTCCTTAATTTTAAAACAATTCGGACAATAACCCCCAAAGTCAATCCTAACCTTCCTTTCGAGGTATGAAACCTTGTGATAAAATTTCATAAATATCCATACACTTATACACAAGTAATTGTCCTGAGACAAGAAACATTCTTCTTTTTGGCTCCTTTTTACCGCTATTTCCTAAACAGTAAGGATAATAACCCCCAAAATCAATCCCAATCTTCCTTTTGTGGTATGGAACCTTTTGGTACAATTTCATAGAGATCCATATATTTCATCTGTACGGAAAATTTAAAGGTGAATTATCTGAGCATAGGTTTAATTTTGGACACTAAAATATTTGCATCAAACAAATGTAGCATGTAGATATATACATATATATATAAATGTATTTTTTTGTTTTGTGCTTTAATTATAGTCTGTATTTACATGTTGTTCATTTCTTGTAATTAGTATACTTGTGTTTAAAAATGTAAATCTTCAGTATAATGGAGGAAATAAAGAGAATCAATCAATCAATCAATCAATCAATCAATCTTATAATGAAGTAATTGTCTGGTAACCAAATGTCTTTGGACGATGACAACGACGACGACGACGACGACACTGACAATGTAATATTAACATCACACAACAATCCATTCACCAAAACATGAACAAATCATTATTTTTTCAAGTTTCTATTCAAAGGCTATCAATAATATGAATATAAACTTATTTGGAGAGGGGGCCAAAAATGTCCCTTATCGTACTTTGTCCTTTATACGGATGGTTGATGTAAGGAATAAATTTTGAGGTTTACAGGTCAAAAGTTATTGTAAGTTCAAATAATGAAGGATTGCAGACGTTCATTTCATTATTCAAAAATAAGTTATTTCTTAATTTTCACTCGTATTTTGGCATTTAGGTCCTCCGTAACCCCTCTAATGGGCATTGCGGCACATATTGATTATAACCATTTTGTTCCTCTGTCGATAAGGTTTCGAATGGTGTATAAGGTTTCTCTGTAATTAGGGGCTGAAGGTCATAGCAGTCCATTCCATTATTCAAAATAAGCTATTTCTTATTGTTGACGCGTACTTTGACATTTAGGTCCTCCGAAACTCCTCTAATAGGCGTTGCGGGACATATTGACTATATACCTTTTGTTCCTCTATTGATAAGCTTTCGAATGACGTATAAGGTATATTTGTAATAAGGGCCGGAAGGGTCGCAGCAGTCCATTCCATTATTCAAAATATCCATTTCATTATTCAAAATTGGCTATTTCTTAATGTTCACGCGTATTTTGGCATTTAGGTCCTCCGTAACCCCTCTAATGGCAATATTGCGGCACATATCTTTTAAACTCAGTTTATTCCTCTATCAATAAGCTTTAATTTGGTGTATAAATTGTTCCTTGATTAGGGGCTGACGGGTTGCAGCAGTCCATTCCATTATTCAAAATGAGCTATTTCTTAATGTTCACGCGTATTTCGATATTTAGGTCCTTCGTTACTCCTGTAATATGCGTTGCTGAACATATTGACTATATACCTTTTGTTTCTCTCTAAATAAGCTTTCGAATGAGGTATAAGGTATATCTATAATTAGGGGCTAAAGGGTCGCAGCAGTCCATTCCATTATTCAAAATATCCATTTCATTATTCAAAATTGGCTATTTCTTAATTTTCACGCGTATTTTGGCATTTAGGTCCTCCGTAACCTCTCTAATGGTCATTGCGGCACATATCGTTCATACTCTGTTTATTCCTCTATCAATAAGCTTTAATTTGGTGTATAAATTTTTCCTTGATTAGGGGCTGATGGGTCGCAGCAGTCTATTCCATTATTCAAAATAAGCTATTTGTTAATGTTCACGTGTATTTGGATATTTAGGTCCTTCGTTTTTCCTCTAATATGCGTTGCGGAACATATTGACTATATACCTTTTGTTCCTCTGTTAATAAGCTTTCGAATGAGGTATGAGATATATCTGTAATTAGGGGCTGAAGGGTCACAACAGTCTATTCCATTATTCAAAATATCCATTTCATTATTCAAAATTGGCTATTTCTTAATGTTTACGCGTATTTTGGCATTTAGGTCCTCCGTAACCCCTCTAATGGTCATTGCTGCACAATCGACTTGTTATATCTATAATCAGAGGATGAAGAATAGCAAAGGTCCAGTGAAAATAAAAAAAGACAACGTAGAGTATTTTAGTTTTTATATATATGTTTTGGTAACCGGTATTCAGGTCGTCCATACATTGAACCAAGGAATTTCTGTGAAAAATAGTTAGGAAAACCCAGTAGTTTATCCTCCGAAACTAGATAAATAAATCAAATTAAAATTTAAAGAGTGTTTTTTTTTTCTTTTTTCTGATATTAATTTGAATATTTGTTAGATAACACCAAAAAGACTAATTTAGAAATACGAGATATAGCTATAGTGTCACAGTCAATTTTTAATTTTTTATTTCACTATTCACCGCTTCAAATTGAATAATGAAACATAAACTATTTCATTATTCATTATTCATCACTTAACATTGAATAGTGAATAGTGAACTATTTCATTATTCATTATTGAATTTAATTAATAACAACTAGATCTTGAATAAATAATGGACATTTTTTATTAATTATTTTAAAGGTCTCCAAGGCAATTGAGCGCATCCTACGAGTTTTTAGTCATGGAAGGTTTGAAATTTGCAGGAGTGTTTCGTATGAGTTCTGATGGTCTTCATAAATATAGCGAAGCGCTCGTTCTTGTATTTTTTCTATTTTTCTGGTATTTTGTTCCCCACAGAAATGCCAAGTCAAAGGGCAGTAACTAAAGTTTGACATAATAAAAGAGTAATAAATTGTAAGTTTACTCTGTTTGTTTAGGTGTTTCCCAATTCTTTTCAAAACATTTAATTGCCTTCAGCCTTTTTACAATATTTGAAATATGTAAACTGAAGTTTAATTTAAAATCAATTGTAACTCCAAGTAGTTTTACCTCATCCTCACATGATATAGAAATACCATTCAAATCAAACACAATCTTTTTATCGTGTGTTTTTTTGCCAAGAGAGATAGCTTGAAATTTCTCTGGGTTGGCCTGCATTTTATTTGAAGAAAACCACTGTATTAAATAATTGCTGTCTTTCTCAAGAGCAGAAATTACATCTTGTAAAGAATTTCCAGACTTTAACAAAGTATTGTCATCAGCATAATTACATAAAGAACATTTTTTTACAAAAAAGAACAAATCATTTATAAAAATATTAAATAGGATGGGTCCAAGGATGGAACCTTGTGGTACCCCTTAAATATGTCAAGCATACCACTTAAATTTTGGTTTACTTTCACACACTGTTTTCTGTTTGTTAAATAACTATATAATATATCAAGTGAGGATTTGGAAAGACCATAAGCTTTAGTTTCAGTAGCAGTAAGTCATGGGGGAGACAGTCAAATGCATTTGACAGGTCCATCAGGATAGCTGCAAGGTATTTATTTTGGTCTAAGGCTAATTTCCAATCTTCAATCACTCTTAATAAAGTTGACTGACATCCAAAACCTGATCTAAAAGCTGCCAAAAATGGATTGAAGATATTATCAAAGTACTGTACTAACTGAACTTCTATGGCATTTTCAAAAATTTTAGAAATGGCCGGTAATACACTCACCGGTCTATAATTTCCTTTTTCTAATACGCTATTCTTTGTGAATAGGTGCAACTTGAGCTTCCTTAAGACGGTCAGGGAAGTTTGATGATAATAATGATAAATTAACAATATCTGTAAGAGGTTTTACAATAGCAGGTTTAGCAAAATGCAGTAATTTAGGTGAAATACCATCTATTCCAGTGGCTTTTTTAACATTAATTTTACGGATACGTTTCTCAACAACGTCTTGATCAACTGTTTTGATCAAGATCTGGAAGATTATCTGTAATGGCCAAAATACTCGGGTGATCATCATCAACCTTTATTTGACTGCTTCCTATATTCTTTGCAACATTTACAAAAAAGTCGTTAAATATCTCACACACCTCCTCCTGTTTTGTAATTAAAACATTATTTTCAGAGAGGACAATATGGATGGAAGGTGCTTGCCTAATATTTCGAAATGTACTTTTAGGATTAAGTTCTATATAGTATTCCTTCAATTCGATTGCCCTTGTTGAAGTTATAGTTTTTTCTCGTAATTAAATGTTTTGGTAGTGACATCTCAAATCTCAAGGAACTGTACATAAAACTTTTACAAAAGGGATATAGATATCTTTACTTACATTTTTTCAGATACTACAAATTCTATAAAACAAAAGTATTATGTTTATTGAGGAAGTATTATTCTTCTTGTGGGGATTTAATAGAACGTGGTATTTAACACCAAACTTGTTTATGTAATATTGTTATATATCAAAAAAAGTTTAGGATCTGTCCTTCAATTTTAATTTCTTTTTGGCCTAATGGACGTATTGATAAAGATTATATTTATTATGTTGTTGATCAATCATTGCATGTGGTATTTTTCGGGATTAACATCGATTGGATTAACAATGTACATAGTTTGAAACATGAAAAAATGTTTCTTTCGTGTTTTCTGCAATGAAACTCAAAATTTACACTGAGCATTCTTCAAAATCTTTTCGTCCTGCAGGTACTTTTTATTTTATTGCTGTTTGAAGATAGCTCAGCAGTACATCGGCAAGGTTTATAAGTAGCAGATTAAGTCCTTTCAGAGTGCGCTAAGTTACTGCGAGCATTCTTTAATACGGTAATACGTTTTGCCTGTACTCGTTGTTTTATATCTAGTTCACCGGTATTAGCGAACTAACTGTACTGGTTTCTATTGACGATTGATCGAGATAAAAAGGACGAGGGTTGAAATCTCAAAAACTATAGTTTCGGCACATGTTCATGTCCCTACAGTTAGTCTGGACCTCTATAGGTTGTTGAAAAGCTTAAATCTTAATTGGTTTTTTTTTCAGTTTTCGTCGCATTTTTTTCAGATACTACAAATCAGAGCATCCTAGAAAAATTTATGTTGCCCATCTCATTTACGCATATCTTGTGATACTCAACGGTTTGATACAGATTTCCATGCGTACGATACAGATTTTCCATGCGTACGATAAATGTTTCTGGAATAATATCCATTTATAGGTACATTCGAGATCAAACGTTAGGGAAGTAAACAATTTTACACGTTTGTAAGCATTCTTTGCAGATTGGTACTTTGGATTGTAACTGTGAACAAAGACAGTCAGAATATTTATCTCATTATTTTTCTGAATTTAATTTAATTTTCTGTCTTTATTTCACATGCATTTCACGTGTAGAATTTTTAATCCCAAAACATACACTACACATGCAATTTATATTACAATCTTGCAAACATGAAACATATTTCTTAAGTAACAAACGTTCAGTTCACAAAATATAGATAATCGCACCAAGTATAATTATGACATTGCTTTTAATAACAAATACGATGTTGATGCGATAGCAAAACCATTTCATGATTATAAACAATCAATCTCTGGTGCTGTACTAGGTGTATGAATTATATCTAACGTCTATGAAAGAACCTCTATATGAAGAAATCATGGGTCTGTGGAAAGTCAGATCCTATTCATAGCTACAGAAACATGACCCCCCCCCCCTAAAAAAAAAAAAAGTCTGAAGAAAGGGCGCGCACGTTGCCGTGAGATACATATAACTGTTGCATCTTTGTTGTAAACTTACATATATCACGTTAACAGATTACATCTAAAACATGTCAAAAATTTATACAGAGAGAAAAATAGAATTGCGATAACTTACAACATACATATTAGTAAAAGCTACAGCTGTTGATCCTGGTTAATATTTGTTAGATTATATACGAGTGTTCAAGTTAGCTTAAAACACAATTTTAAACCATTGTGGTGACGTCAGCCTATTCATTTACCGTGGATTCTTTTTCTAGAATCAACGCTTCCTAAATCTGCCGCTGAAATGGACTCACCAAATTATATTCAATTGTTTCCTTTGTGTGTCTAATTTCATTAAGTTTGAAATGGCTAATTTACTGATTTCTGTTCACTAATGGAATTAATTTAAAAACTTACCTTTATTTTTTTGTAATTTGTATATGCCTTCACTGGGAATCGAACCCTTCCTTGAAATCTGTTATGAATGACTGACATTAACACATCGACGAAACCTCTCGGCTACCAATGGGTTACAACTTAGATGTCTATTATATATATATAAATGAACATCAGACACATAGGGGTTGTACCTTTATATATACACAAGGGGCAGTTGTATAGTATAAGTTGGTAGCCGCGAGGTTAGCATGCTTAAAATCAACGAGTTAAAAGATAGGGATTTGTCGGTTTAGGTTCGAATCCCTGTATTATCTGTGTTGTCCCAATTCTGTGGTTTTTCTAATTTTGCATGTTATAGTGGATATTTTTGTAATAATAGTGAGTTTTACCGTTTATTTTTGAATGATTATTGGCTATTTCACATGTTTGAAACAAAATTATTACATTCTATTTGTCAATTTTGTTGTATAAATATAGTATGATTTCATCTGTTTTACTACATAATTTTACAAATGTTTGTTCGCAAATTCCTATGCGAGAAAATCGTGATGTGCCTAGAGTGCTAGAAATTTCGGTAACATACTTATTATATATACTTTATATATGCTCTTTGGTCGGGTTGTTGTCTCTTTGACACATTCCCATTTCCATTCTCAATTTTATTAGAAATAAATTCGAATATGTCTTATTTTGTAAAACAGATAATATTAAGATGCCTGATAATGTAAAGATCTTTAAAGGTAGAAGGTTATATTTGTATTTTGTTAACCAATTAATTGTGATCTGAGATTTATCAATGCATCGTTGGACACGATAACATGGTTATTTAAACTCTCTTACAATACCTTCTAATTAAGAAAAGGCTTTAATTTTGAAAAGAAATTAACACAATAGTTTAAGTTATAGATACAATGGATAAGCGTAGATTCATGAAAACAAACCATTCGCCCTCCGGGCTCATGGTTTCTTTTCAAGAATCCACGCTTATCCATTGTATCTATATAACGGAAACCATAGTGTACATTATATCTGTACTCTATGGCATTGCCAAGATAATCGGAAAATTGAGGGGGCAAGACCATTCTGTATCTTAAAAACAATTTAAGTTGTCTTACGCATCCTCAATACTATGTAAAGGTTCCAGCCAGTCTCTAAATAATGGAAAAGATAGGCAGTCCTTGCAGCGTAATTAGTTTTTCTAATTTGTTTGAATATAATTACTACATTTAACCAGCAATTCAGAAGCATACTAGAAGGAAGAACAAAATTTAATATAGACCAGATGCGTTTTTTTCTAAATTCTGTCTGTTAATCTTAAATTATCATTTCCTCAAAACTCCTATATATATAAATACAAAAATAAGGAGATGTGGTATGATTGCCAATGAGACAACTGTCCACCAACGTTCAAATGAAGTGGATACAAGCAATTATAGGGAACAGTACGGCCTTCAACAATGTGAAAAACCCATGGTCGGCTATAAAAGGCCCCGACATGAAAAATATGAAACAATTCAATTGAGAAAACTAACAGCCTAATTTATAACAAAACAATTTACGAAAAACAAATATGACAGACATGAACCAACGACAACCACTGAACTACAGGCTTCTGACTTGGGACAGGCACATAAAGAATGTGGCGGGGTTAAACATGTTTGTGAGCGCTCTATTCTCCCCTAACCTGGGACAGTGGTGTAACAGTACAACATAAGAACAAACCATAAAAATCAGTTGAAAAAGGCTTAACTAATCGGGTTGATACAAATAGAAATACATCTAATGTTTGGTTATACATGTACTTTTAGCAACATTGTCTGTGTGTTCGTTCAGCTTTACATCCTGAAAAATGGTCACTGTAAATATCATTTAAGTGTTTATGTCTTTACTTGATATGTTAGATATCCATCTTCCATTAAAAAGGAAAAAAGATAATTATATGGGATCGTTATTTGAGCAAATTATTGTTTTTGTTTTAATGGAGTTGAAGGAAATGAGCCACTTTTTATTTCAATCATTATTATTTTCTAATGCTACTTCAATGCGGGAGGTGGAAAAACCTAGCGATGTATCATCAGACAATAGTCTAGTTTTTCGCCATTATCATTTTTATACGAAAGAAATCAAGTTGGAACGAGAACATAGCTTTTGGGTTTTCTCCAGAGGGACAATCGACAATTATGGAGATGGACTATTTTTTGTACTTCTTTTAAAAAGATATATGATGTCATTTTATGCATAAGTCCATTATACTATACTTTAAGTCCATTATACTATACTTTAAGTCTATTATACTATACTTTACCAGAAGTTAAAAATAAGAAATAAGAACAGCTGAATGTTTTGGTATCATATCTTATATTCATAAATAAATTTGCTTCTATGTATAGTTTCAAATATGTTTTGGACTACTCTTTCCATTACTTTTTCTACCCAGCTAATGTCACTGGTACCAGAAGTGAAGACCATGTCTTTTATTTGTCATTGAAAACTATAAACTAAACATCTTATATGCCCTATATATGTGATAGCTATTAAATGATTTAAAACTTAACAATATTGATATACAAACTTTCATATTAAGTTGGTCAAAATACTAAAGTCCATATATAATAGTTGTCCATAAAAATAAATTTTCGGTCGTGTAAATAAAAACGCCCACTTGCTCATATTTAAAAAAAATATATAAGCAAAGTAAATAAGAGGAAATCAAGTGAATGGATTGACCGTGAATGTTGGTTACTGGTCAGAAGTTCAATATATGTATACACACACCTTGATTTAAACATGAAAGTAGTTTATTCTGGTCAAGCGTCTTTCATTAGTATTTCGGTGAATGTTACTGTTAATGATCACACCTCCCTCTATATAGGTTGGATGGTGACAGACATACATATTTACTATAGCGACCTAAGGGGTTATTTTAAAATGAAAAATATTCTGACAAAAAATGTCATAATTCGTTTAACAAAAAGAGAAAAATCGAATGCAGCTTCATTAATACTGTACAACATATGAAATTTAGATTTTTATAATAACTTAGTTAATTTGAAGAAAATGGATTGTGTCCTGTTTCTACATTTAATATGACTTAATAAATCTCCTTTTTGTTATAGCTCCACGCACTGGTTAACATTTAAGTGTCCAACTTTTACTTTTTGACGTACCTAACGGAAAGGTGTGTTAGAATAAGAAGACAAATTTGATTCAACGGAACATGCTCATGTCAAAAAAAAACAACATACACAGTATTCAATGGTATCTTGAGATGCTCATATTCACAGTAATTAGTTCATAGGGGTAGATACAGTAAAGTTATAAGATAACATAAGTACATTATTTCGTTCTAGTGCACAGGACTTTCTTGAACTTACAGGGAGATCTACGTTGAATGTCACACATTTTTTGCATGAAGGAGCCAATTGTAAGCGCTATTTATCCTTTGTTTCGGGTTTTGTCAATTGGATGTAGGGATTTCGTGCTATGAATTACTGCAACACATCCCATTTCCCCCATTTAAAAGCATGCATCTTACGTAACAAAAAAAGTAGTTTTAATTTGATCTTTAACATGTACTCGGGCGTTTACAATGTGCTTTTTGTGTATTCAAGCAAAAGACTCCAAAAGAAATTACTTCACAACTCATTAAATACCGGATATGTTACCAGTAATTTGCTGAACAATTATATTAAACTTCAGCATGATCAACTGTTTCTTCCGCATTGTGCATGCATGCTATTTATTTTCATTTTAACAGGTTAGCAAGTGTAATAATGAAAACCGGATGTGTTTATATTATATAGTCTAATTTAAAAACAGAATTATAATTTGGTTCTTTTTAACAGTTATTCTTTTCGTGTAAACCCATGCTGATTATACTTGTATATCAAATTAATTAATAATCAGACTTAAATCAAAGTGCACATGTGCAGTGATATATGGGATTATTTGCATCAACATTTAAACATACTAATACAAAGAAGTGATTAATCAGTGGTGGAGTATTGATCGATCTGCTACGTGAGGCTGAATCAATAACCTACACATTAGTTTCAAGACATCAATACAGCTCTCCAAGGTTAAAAATTAGTTACACTTCTCATTTAGGAACCGAGCTTAATGTTCACGTGTTGATGTAAGTATATTTCGTTGTATTTGCAGTATGTCCTTTTTTGTAACGAAAAGAACACGACTGATAGAAGTCAGTGAAAAGATGTAAATTTGAGAATGAATCAAAGACATTTGCAGAAAATCAGCAGGTGATGAAACTGATAGAATGTTTGTTTTATATGCGAACGCCTATAAATACCGTATTTCCGTGAAAACATTTTGAGACAGTGAATAGAGAGAGAGAGAGAGCGAGCGAGCGAGCTTTGGATTAAAGGTCAAGGTCATCAATTCTTACAGGAAATTTTTTTTTATGGAATTCAGCACATTTCTTTTATTAAACCTCTTACATATGAATTACAAAGCGCATGCAGCTCACACGAGTATCTTCTTTTAATCTCTAACTTTAACTCGTTTTTAACGTGTTTTTGTGTTTAAATTTGAAATACGAATACAAAACTGCATACTAGTAGTTCATTAAATAAATGGACTGCATTTCAATTATACCAAGCATCTGTAAGGTTAATCATGATTAAAAATATTATCTTGCATTATAGATATAAACACCGAATGCATAATATATGTTGTCACTATCATACCTTTCGCATATATGTATATTGGGTGTATTTTCTGTCATGACAATAATTATTCAACGTATAAAATTTAATATGGGACATTTTTACAAGAGTTTAACCTTGTGTTTTTCTTTAAACATATGTAACAGAAAACACTTCCTCCCTTGTTATCTTTTCAATAACACATTTCACTTGTGTGTAGGATGTGGAACACCGATAAAACAGGATTTAAGAATTTAACTTACAATATAAAACTGTTCTTAAAAGTTTCTCCCCATTGTAGTTTCCCGCCGTAACTCGGAGCGGGGGACATAGAAATGCTGAGTGTTTATTGGTTCTGTCTTGTAAGCGCTATCACATTTTATGATGATGACTTTTTTTTAAAATTATCTCATATTTATATTAGTAATGTTCAGGACAAGTTAGAAAACCAGAGCCGATTGACTATTTTAAAGAAGTTATGCCCCTGGAGATTAGTTATTGAACATTTCTTTTAGGATTTTTAGGAAATTAAATTCAAAGGTTTATATCAGCAATGTCTCGGACGAGTTCGAAATTAAGAGTTAGATCAATTACTTTTAAAAGAGTTATGTCCTTTGGAAATTTAAATTCTATGGCGAATCTCATTGTAGGCGCTCTCAAGCCTACATTTCTTGTCTGGTAAGTTAATCATGATTTTTTTTCAAAAGTTGAATACAGTAATGTCTTAGACGTGTTCGATAATCAGCGTCGATCTACTAACTTTACCATTAAACATGTCCATTGGAAATAGAAATTATAGGGAAAATTGCATGTAAGCGATCTCACGCATTTCTTGTATGATATTTATGAAAAGATTTACAAGAAAAAATATTGGAGTTATTGCCCTTGGACTATAATATATAGGACAATGGAATATGTGCTATATTTTGTAACCTATTTCATATTTCAACAGCAAAAGGCGTGATGTACTAAAATTTATGTTTGCTTACTGGCCTCTCACAAATACTACTGACTTCAACCACATATATTTCGAGATTTCAAGAAACCTGTAAGAAGTATTGTTTCAGATTTTTCTTCGTTTTCATAAGCAGCAGTATTAAACCAAAATGCTTCTTGCTGTAGCGAGCACACTTTGACCCTGCTGTCCAAATTATGTGCGGTCTTTTATTTCCTTGTCAGATAAGTGCTCATACTGTTGGGCAGTGCAGGATTCTTCATCGATATATAGTTTATAAAGGCAATGGTGTTTGTGCCAGTTTACAACTGGTTTTACACAAACACATTGTTGATCGTTGTTGTTTGTCTGTTTTTACGACAATTTTTGGTCATAGGATTCGGTTGTTGAATGTTTGCGTGGCTTGTTGTGCTGTTCAGTATTTCTGGTAATTCCTGTTAACCATGTTATGTATCCTTTACTTCAATACAATCTTGAAGTGAAGATTCTTATTTAAATTGCATACATGTATGGTTAAATTGTGGTTTCTACCATTCGTGCATCAAATAATGGAAAACTATTGGTCCATTGATTATTGGCTGGTCAGAGTGCATTGGAAATAATTTAAGTCACCTTTTGATCTCTTATTGAGTTGTTGCCTCAGTTTAACGTACAGAAAAAGGTTACAATCCTCCAACGTATGTCATAGATTTACCTTCCACACATCAGACTAAATGACTGTATTTTTCAAGCATAAATAAATACTTACCATGGTACCATTTCTCTTTTTACTTTTAATTCCAATGATATGACCTTAGACTAAAAATTCAAGAATTTGGGGTTTCAAAGTTTGCCCTGAAAATTTTACATATGGTTTTATAATACTCAATCATTTTGTCAACCTTTTTCGAGTATGAACAAGCCAATATCTTTCTATGTTATATACTAATACTGTGGATTCATTATTTTCGTGTGTACCAATTTTCTTGCCTTGAGAAAAAACTATTTTCGTGATTATTTCATTTCATGTTTTTGCTAAAGTCTTCGAAACAAACCTATAGAGAATCAGTCTTCATCTTAAATGTTGTATCAATATGGAACGCCACAGCTGTCTTATGTGGAACTCTGATATTACGTTATGTTGTTTTATTATTACTTGATGATATTTTGTCTTTACATAATATGGTTTTGACATTACGTAATGATGTTTTGATATAACTCAATATGGAATAGTCATTACTTAATGATATTTCGATATTACACGATATAGTTTCGTATTGACTTGAAATAGTTTTGTCATTACTTAATATGGTTTTGTCGTTACTCGATGTGGTTTCACCATTATTTAATGTGGTTGTGTCATTAGGCAATGTGGTTTTAACATTACTTGATGTGTATGTGACTTAACGTAATGTAGTTGTTTCATTACATGATGTGGTTTTGTTATTTCGTAATGATGTTTGCCAATTTTTTATATGGCTTTAACATTACGTAGTAATGTTTCAAAATTTGACGATTTTACACTACATGATGTGTTTGTTTCAGTATTTGATGTGGTCCTGTCATTCTTTGATGTGGTTATCACATTACTTGATGAGGTAAAACCACATGACCATTTCGGAAAAAAATAAATTCTATTTTTAAACCGATTTCCATATGTCGTTTGTTTAATGCGCTTTGGATGAGTATCGCTATCCATTGAGTTAAAGTTCAAATTAAAGTTCGAGTTGTTGTTCAGAGTTATTTGGTATGAAAAAGGGGAACGGCAGAAAAATAAGAAAAAAACTAAAAAATTAACAGTATTTCGGACATAAGGGAGATATCCCCAAACCACTTGGTCCTGCCGTTTTTTTCCCTAAGATCTCAAATGGGAGCAGTATTATAATAAATTCGTAAAAGATTCAACGGAACCCTGTGTCGCGCCTAATATTGCTGCTGTCAGTGTAAAAGCGTAATGTTGACTATACATTTATCGGTACAATTATCGGTAAAAACAAAATTAAAAAAAAAATGTTTTTCTGTAGATGCTTTATCTTGATCTTGAAGAATAACTCCTATACAAGTTTTATAACAATTCATGGAGGTTTACAAATTTATCATGTCAAAACAGTTTAATTCGATAATATTTAATGCAAAAAAACCCATACCACATAGTAAGCTATAAAAGGTCCCGAAATGAAAAATGTAAAAACAATTCAAACGAGAAACGTAACGATCTAAATGATGAAGACGCCGACGCCACTACCGACGACGGAATATAGGTTTGTTGTGTCTCACTGCCGCTACATTAATGTCGCAGGCTCGCCACAAATCTAAAGACGTACTTTATTGTCAACAAATGAGACACTTTAAATCAACTCACACTAAAGTTACAGGGAAATGGGGGATCGGACTAAGCGACAAAGCATCAATTCTATTAATTAAGAATTCTCCGATTTTTTTTAATGTGTACGAATATCAATCCTTTATTTTTATAAATTGAATTTTCTGATATTCCTCGCACTAATTGAAAAAACAAACTTTTTGGAATATCTGTTTCACAGATGACGACGGATATATTCCAGTTGTCGTAACCACAATCCCGTCATCGTTTTCTCGAATATGAACTACCAAATAAAACCAAATCACTGGGTTTGTATTTTCACGAATAACACGACGGGTGCCAAACGTTGAACAGTATCTGCTTACCCTTCCGGAGCACCCGATATCACCCCGATGGATTTATATTACCCACCGATCTATTGAGTTAAGCCAATTGAAACTGTTTTTTACATTTTTTTTCTTATGTTGTGCTGTTACACTACAGTCCGAGGAGGTTAGGTTAGGGTTTAGTACTCACATACATGTTAAACTCCGCCACGTGCACTTTCTTTATGTGCCTGCCCCAAGTCAGGAGCCTGTAGTTCAATGGTTGTCGTTGTTTCATGTGTGTCATATTTGTTTTTCGTAGATGGTTTAGTTATAAATCAGACCGTTAGTTTTCTCGTTTGAATTGTTTCACATTTTCACGCGATGGCCTTTTGTAGCCGACTATACGGTGTGTTGAAGGCTGTACAGTTGCCTATGATTGATTACATTCACTGCATTTAATTTCTGGTGGATAGTTGTCTCATTGGCAATCACACCACATCTAATTTTATTTCAATTTCTATGTTGTGTTTTGTATACTGTAACATTGTTTATCTTTTGTACGCATACCCCTGAGCCCTCTTTTCGGAAGCCCGAGTAAAAGTCCTTGATCCGCGATAGAAAATTTAAATACGAACTCATATTAGATAACTCGAATTTCAACTCGAAATCTTAATCTAAATGAGACTCAAATTCGAGTCTAACTCGAACTCTACCTCAAAAGGTGACTCAAATTCAAAGTTGAAGTCGAATTGTAACTCGAACTCTACTTTTAAATGTGATTCAAACTCGAAGTTCAACTCTAAACTCAATGCTAACTAGAACTTTAATTCTAATAATAGCTTGAATTCTAACTCGAAATCGAAGACTAACTCAAAGTTTAACTCGAACAGTAACCCGAACTTGAATTTGAACTCTAACTCGATGGATGGCCTTACTCATCCAAGGCACATAAAACATGGAAATCTATTTAAAAATAGAACTAGTTTTTCCGAATTGGTCACGTGGTTTTACCTCATCAAGTAATGTGATAACCACATCAAAGAATGACAGGACCACATCAAATACTGAAACAAACACATCATGTAGTGTAAAATCGTCAAATTTTGAAACATCATTACGTAATGTTAAAGCCATATAAAGAATTGGCAAATCATCATTACGAAAAAACAAAACCACATCATGTAATGAAACAACTACATTACGTTAAGTCACATACACATCAAGTAATGTTAAAACCACATTGCCTAATGACACAACCACATTAAATAATGGTGAAACCACATCGAGTAATGATATAACCATATTAAGTAATGACAAAACTATATCAAGTCAATACGAAACCATATCATGTAATATCGAAATATCATAAAGAAATGACTATTCCATATTGAATTATATCAAAACATCATTACGTAATGTCAAAACCATATTATGTAAAGACAAAATATCATCAAGTAATACTAAAACAACATAACGTAATATCAGAGTTCCACATAAGACAGCTGTGGCGTTCCATTATCAAGTTCGAACAGTGTTTAAAGTGATGTGTAAACATATTTTGAGGCGACAATGCAAATAGCTATTTATTAACCCAATTCTGCTATCTCTATTTTAAGTTTTAAAAAATAAGTTTGCAATTATATTTATTCAAAACAATGTGTCATGAGGTGGTTAAAAGTCAAATCAATTATGTCGAGAAGACAACTTATAAGGGAGCTACCATTTGATTTTTATGGGGGGGCTAGGATGAAATTTGAAAAAAAAAGGCAGGACAGGAGTTTTGAGTAAAAAAAAAAGGCAGGATGAGATTATTTGCAAAAAAAAAAAGTCAGGATGACAATTTAGGTAAAAAATAGTCAGGATAAACTTTAAAAAAAAGGCAGGACCAAATAGAGTGAAAAATAAAAAGGCAGGACCGAATAGAGTGAAAAGTAAAAAGGCAGGACAAAATTTTTCATCCTAGCCCCCCCATAAAAATCAAATGGTAGCTCCCTAAATCGATATTATTTTACTCGGTAACAACGTTTACGCATTTCCAAGATTACATGAACACTTTAAGATTCTATTAATTCAGAAATTTGTCAAATATTTACAATTTCTAGGTTTAACATAATAAATGTTCATTCCATCTTTGAGTTGACTGGCTGTTGGTTGATCAAAAGTAGCTGCCCATGGATATTAGAAAGAATTTTGACGGTCACTAAAAAAACTTTCAGAAAGTTGACATACGGAATAATCCGGCATATTGTTGCTTCTTTTGAGTTCAAGTTTCAAACCAGACCAGACATCGCAATCGTCACTGTCAAATGAATGTCTCTCGTTCAAAATACAGATCAACTTCCAGTTTGAAATGTACAGATATCAATTCCATTACCACCTCGGTGATCTCGTGGTAGCGTGTTCGCCTCGAGTGCGGGAGGTCGAGCGTTCGAACTTCAGCCGGGTCAAACCAAATTGGTATTTGCTGCTTCTCCGCTAAGTACGAGGGCATTAGGGAGTGAGAGCAAAGACTGGTCGGCTCGGAGTCAGAATAATGTGTCTGGGTAAAGTGACATGTCTTCCTGCGGACTGTTACCTTGTGAACTAGCACTTTAAAAATCCGACTCAGCGTGTCGTTCTTGTACAAAGCAGAGTTAAAATTCATATAACATTAACATGTTCTCGTCCTGAATATGCATATTAATTTGCAACTGGACGTTAAGCAGCCTTCCATCATCATCATCATCCCTTTCCATTTCACCTAAAAACACATTTAATTGTGTTAGGAATAGTTTCTTTTTTTCATCTTGTAGTGTTTATTTTTTATTATTAAATTACGACTTAAATAATTGCAGAAAAATGCTTTAAAAAAACTGCTTCAGAATGCTTCTCAAAGACTTAAAATTAATAAAGTATATAATAAAATTTATTAATGATAATTTAAACTCTATTCAAAAATGTGCTTGCATGGTCAGTTCATAGCATTATTTTATTCTAACTATGTGTACTTTCCAACAGACAAGGTCAGTATTTATATTACACTTAATGCAAATGTATTTCATAATTGAATATTGGTAAAAAAAATAGTACTACATGTCAGCTTCTTCGCTATTAGCTATACAAATATAGTATACTTTGGATAAATCAAATACGGTAAATAACATATATACATGATAGTTCCAGTACTCGACAGCATTTTGAGTTTTTCCAATAATTAAAAATTGAACAGAAAACCGTCTTCAAATAAATCGTTTGTGCAAACAAGTATTATTTAACCAATATATTTGACCTGATAACCACGTCATGAAACATTTTAATTGTATTTTTGTAACCTCTATGTCCTAAAACTGTTTCATCATGTTTAATATATATGAATTAATTTTACGGGCTAAGACCAGTGTCAAAGGTCTATCAATCTTGACTAAAATGCACAGTATGATAGGTTCATGTGTGTTCTTTGCAGATAATTTCACATGGCGTATTTCTAAACATGTAACCAAATTTTTAATTGTCATGCGATACCTCAAAACTCCGATTTTGGCAGATTTTCCTTAGGGAGCTACCATTTGATTTTTATGGGGCTAGGATGAAAAATTGTGTCCTGCCTATTTATTTTCCCTCTATTCGGTCCTGCCTTTTTATTTTTCACTCTATTCGGTCCTGCCTTTTTTTTTAGTTTATCCTGACTTTTTATTTACATAAATTGTCATCCTGCCTTTTTTTTTTTTGCAAATAATCTCATCCTGCCTTTTTTTTTACTCAAAACTCCTGTCCTGCCTATTTTTTTTCAAATTTCATCCTAGCCCCCCCCATAAAAATCAAATGGTAGCTCCCTTAAGCAAATTTTGAGTAACTATCGCAAAAAAGAATAAGACGAACATGCCTAACCAGTAACAAAACTCGAAGGTAAGGATTTGTCTTGTCTGAAGGAGGATGAAAGGTCAGTCCTTAATGTGGGGCAGCTGTGTATTGTCTGAAGTAGGATGAAAGGTCAGTCCTTAAAGTGGGGCAGCTGTGTGTTGTCTGAAGTAGGATGGAAGGTCAGTCCTTAATGTGGGGCAGCTGTGTATTGTCTGAAGTAGGATGAAAGGTCAGTCCTTAATGTGGGGCAGCTGTGTATTGTCTGAAGTAGGATAAAAGGTCAGTCCTTAATGTGGGGCAGCTGTGTTTTGTCTGAAGTAGGATAAAAGGTCAGTTCTTAATGTGGGGCAGCTGTGTATTGTCTGTTAGAGAAGCATGAAATGTCAGTCCTTAACTCGTGGCAGCTGTGTATTGTCTGAAGTTCACATTTTTACTGGAAAAACCAAGATTCATGGATTGTTAAGTGTCTGATTCATATACTAATCTTGTAGAAGAGTTCATACAAGTAAAGTGTAATTTATTTAACGCAACATGTAAATAAAATTTCTCGTGAGAAGCAGGCAATCTGTTACATATAGCAGAGAACTGGCTAAGGTTTATTGAAGCGTGGATTTAATAACAAATACAATGATCGCTTTAAATCTCATTATTTATTGAATTTGACAAAAGTGTTATTTTGGTGTCGTGCATTTGCCAGTTTTTCTCGCGTGTTTTCTTGCAGATGTGTAAACAAGCAGGTTTGATCACTCACAAACATCTTTTAACATAATTAAGGAGACAGTAATTCGGTGATTCTTGTTACTTGCTGATTGTAATTAAAATAAATCTTTTATTGTTTTATTATGAATCAGGCTCTTGGTTATACCTTTTTTGGAATTTTCACATTTTTTATAGCTTACTTAACGTTGTGGGTTTTACTCATTATTGAAGGTCGTACGATAACCTGTACATGTTTACATCCTTGTCGTTTGGTCTTCGGTGGATAGTAATCATACCACAACTTATTAATTGTATATAGAAAAGCACCGTTCAGGCCTCATTGTAGATGCGGTTCATCGTAAAATAACACTATTCAAGTTCTAATGTTGGTTAATATTTGTGGTTAATTTCACTCCATCGTTTAAACTTTGAAGGACTATTTTAGTCATAAAAAGGTCAAAAGCTAAAGAAATATGAGATGGGGAAATGTGGGCAAAAAGTAAGATAAAAATTGTGATTAGAGCAACCTCAAAGATTTGTTTCGTGGCCGTGCAGATTCTCCCAAACTCTTATTCTGCTGAATTATCTTCATGGTCGGAGGTAGTGCTGTAAATGTATATCCATCAATTCTTATTAAAATTATTTCAATTATGGGTAGATTTTTAGAGGGCTTAATGCCGTTTTAATGAAATTTTCAATAAAAAAACCTCCGGTATTTGAATGAGCAGTCCCATAGAATTTTAAAATGACACGTTATTTTTTTTCAAAATTATTTCTTTCGTTGATTCCCAAAAGAAAGGCATTCAGCTTCATACTTCAGTAATATTGACAGGCACCATATTGTACTGTGGTGCTCTGGTAATTTTAAATACAGAAGTATATAAAGTTTGATAAAATAAAGGTTTCCAGCTGTAGGTTATGATGGAACCTCTCGAGTCAAATTATTCAAATGTCGAATGCACAAAGTTGTAACCACTAATAGATAATTTTTGTTTGGTTTATACTAAGTAGGAAATATTTTTTTAAGGAAAAAAAGTCAACACTAAACCAATAAGGCAAGTTCTACCCAAGTGTGCCGATCAGTTAGAACGGCGGTAAATTGAAACCAGCTAATAGTCGAAAAAGAGGGTAGTTTGTATAGGGCAGACATTTTGTCCTGCAAAATGTCTAGTATGGACCCCTAAAAAAAATAATTGCAGGGTTCCTTTACTTGTACATGGAGTGGTTCTGTTCCGTCACAGAGTTTCAGATTTAACATCTTAATTCCGACCGGTCGTGGCTGCATATTTACACATCCCGCACAGTTAAATGGACCCTCATCCCAAGCACGGATCTTTCTACCAGGCGGAAGAAGTCAAGGTTTCTTGTTTCTATAACCCATTTAACCCAACAGCAGTATTAACAGTACACAAAATATGAACTCTAAAGGTTAATTTTTGGTCAAAAGCTCCTATAAGTATAAGTAGTATTGCATATGTTTAATATGCGATCGTTTAAACTTCAGCTGTTAACATTTTCAAGGTCAGTGCATACTGCATACGTTTTTTTCTTCCCTCGCATGTGCATTATTTAAAATAAAAACTAACGTTAAATTTTTACACTGCACTTCTCCAACAGGATATAAATATATTTGAACTTTATGTACTAAACGGTAAGTGGTTTAATGCATGGTACGTAGCATTTCCATTAATGAATAATCATTAAATTTTACAAATGTAACTTAAAACCTTGGATATTTTGCTTCTGCTACAACTTTAAATATGTGTAGTGTATAATAAAAGCAGACTACACATGTCCTTTTGAATTCGAGGTGAAGCTAATAGTCATTGTCACGAATAAAGACCCGTTTAATGTATTTTAAATTTGGAAAAAAAGATATTTGAATGACCGAATCAGTATAAATAAGCAGATCAACCGTTACCGTGTTGAAAATAGCTAATGTTTAAACATTGTGCATGTTATCTGCTGTTCAGGTATGTTTATAAACTAGTAATAATACTTTTTTTAAATGGGACGTGACATTTGCATACGTCATAATGACATTCTAAACGAAAATTATCTGTAATAAAAATACTAATATATTTAACTTTTAAATCATTTAGTTGATACCGGAAATAAGTCATCGGCTTAGAAACATTAAGTTTCATTTATATTTTGATTCAAACGGCTTTATATCACATCTACGTAAATTTTGGATTTGTAGCAATAACACCTTCTTTACAATCCGGGTATTCGATGATATGTATTAGATACACATTGTGGGCGTTAGCCCGAACGGTTGTATCTGATATACACCAATATAGTATTGTCAATGCAGAATGATAGTGTTCAATAATTTAGGAGGGGGGTCTTTCAGCGATTTGACCATATGTTATTGAAAAGCATGATAAATACAAGGTATCCAATTTCATTCAACGACATCTTAGTGTAATTATGTATATAATATATAAAATATTCAATAATACATATCCCATATTTACTGGAGAAATATTAACATAATGTACTTTGACCTATAATTGTTAACTTTTTACACATTGTGACTTGGATGGAGTGTTGTCTCATTGGTACTCATACAACATCTTATTTCTATAAGCTAAGCCAGTGCCCGGTATTGGTAGGGAAAAGTTGATACTGGAAGTTTGGATACCATATGAAAAACATGGTAATTGCATTCTCATTATCATATATTTTTTAACGGATTTTTTATTGCGTGAGTCTATACGTATGTCATTACGCCGACGTGATAATACGGGTTGTATGACTTGGTAGGTATTAACCATGCTTGGTTGATGGATGGATTGGTTGGTATTTAACGTCCAGTGATGCATATTACATGCATATCGGGACGAGAACATGATGTATGATTATTAACACTTCTTTCTACTAGACCGAAATGCTGATCCGGATTTTTAACGTGCTAGTTCATTATGTAGTTGTCCGCAGGATGATAGGTTACCCTAATGGACACATTATTCTGACATCAACGACCAGTCTTTGCTCTAACTCCTAAATGCCTCGTATTCAGCGGAGAAGAAGCAAATACCAATTTCAAAGTCTTTTGTATGACCCGATTTGGGATCGAACCCCCACTAGGCCATCATGCTTTTATACGACTACCGTGGTCTTTAACCATACTTGATATCATGATTTCATCTTCCGTGTTGATATAGGCTTTACCAGATACACTGCACTACTATTGCTCCATGGCAACCTTGTTTGCAACCCATCTGTTCGATATACGTGTACAAAGTCTGTTCAGCGTTTCTGATTGTACTGAAATCACAATGAGTTCGCTGAATTATTTCATTCTAAAGTAGCAGTATTATGACAGTCAACCGTTAAATTTGTTTTATATGGGTGTTTTAAAGAGATTTTCTCAAAAATAAACCAGTTCATTTTGGAACATACCTTGAAAAATATATTCTGTTATTCCCTTTTTGATATAAACTTTGCTACCCTAATTTCTGGAAGCAAAATGAAAGGGCATCCCGGGAGCTTTTAGAATTTTGTTGAGAGTATATTTCTATGGTCCCTTGGTCTAAAAACACACAGAAAGGTGCGAATGAACAATAAGTTAAACCTCGGTACCTTTGTTATTCGAATCAAACGAAGCAATGTTTGACTGATATTTTCAATTAAGATGGGTTTCAATAACAGGAATTATAAAACCTAGACAGCAAACGAACGACGCAATGCATGACGAGATTTTGTGTCAACAATTGTATGCTGTATCCTTTCTATTCCGTTACGTCAAGTACGTACAGCGTAGTAGAGTTATTTGTAATTGTTTTCTGCATTATCAGAACAAACTATAGCACCCGATTTATATGCATGGATGTAATGCTAATAATGTAAAACTTATGTACTAGATAGAGGTCGGATGCTTCTTAGTGCAACCCTTGATAACAGACAGGATGTGAAATATCTCTGGAATGATATATCTTCGAGTGTTATTCTCACTGAAAACGTTCATTATGTAATACATGTATACATAATTGAAAATGACACTTTGCAGATGAAGCAGAAATTCTTAAGTACCAAAAAAAAACATGAGCTTACTTAACAAAATTTCCAATGCACCAATTTGTCATGTAAACAATTAACTGACTTCACAGGAGCAACATTCATGCGAAACTTCATTCGGAAAAACTATATTTGGATTTAAATATTGCATAAGAGGTAAATTATTTCTTCTTAAGATCAGTCATTAAACCATACATACCCTTGCTACCCTAAAATAATGCCAACACTTTATCTTTATGTTACCATAATGACAGCAAGGTCAAAGAATAATTATTTGATGTGCTTTTATTTTAGGATAGTTCCTACGCACGTTTGTATTGTCATAGATATATTTTTTTAAATAGTTATATTGCGTGCACATGCGGGTATTTGACATTTTGACACATCACCGAATCATCGGAGACTTTAACCAAACTTTTACTAGCCATAAGCAACACTACGGTAGTTACTAGTTGAGCTGACTCTTCTTACCATTCCGGAACACATGAGATCACCCACTGTTTTTGGTGGGTCTCGTGTTGCTCAGTCTTTAGTTTTCAGCGTATATGGTGGATTGTCTTTTTTTCTTTAAGTTTTCTGTGTTGTGTTTTTTCACTGTTGTTTTTTTTTCCGCCGTTTTTTACTTGTGCCCTGGCATATCCATTTTTCTTCGACTTATGATCTTTAATACAATGGTGATACATTTTAAGATCATTGATATTTGGCACTTTTCCAAAACATTTTTACCGCAACCCTGCTTCGGTAGCAGTCAAATTGATCTTATTGTTATGTACAGTCACTGATAGTATAAAACCTTGCCTGACAGTAACAATATTGCCCCGTGGAATTTTATTTATGATGTTGTGAATGAGCACAGGGTACTGAAATTTTGTTTCGACCTCTACGTGTCCATATTTTACAATTTCAATCATAGATATTATCAATACGTGCATATAAAAAAACATATGTCGTTTCCGATATGAATTTCATTTGTACTCTGCTTAAAACAGGATGGAAATGTTCGATAAGCCCTACATTTCTACCATTTTCTAATCCATACTTAAATCTATTTTGAGACCATAGATATATATAATACATATATACCATGGAACTTGAAATATAAAAAAAAAATACCATTTACAATAACATTAACGGTACCAATTTTCATTTCTGCAACAGATGCGCATTTCGACAATAAATGCTCTTCAGTGATGTCCCAGGCCAAAATATCTGAAAGTTCAAAACTTATTAAAAAAATGAAGAGCTTATAAACCAAAAGAAGTATAGCAAAAGCCGGGCAAGGAATCATAGCTTTTCTGCATGAGGGAGATATATATCTTAATTTCAAATAATTTCAAAATTTTGTAACAGCAAATTTTTATAACACAATATCCGCACACAAAAAATGTGAGGAATCTTGGCTTTGAATAAGTCATATATTTTTAAGTGTATATGCCTTAAACGAAAATAATGTTTTATAAGGAACGCTATAGTTAAGGAAAAGGTGAAAGCCAAGGGAGTAGAGAGTAATCCTGTTTTTAACAAAGTTAACTCCGTAAATATACAGAACATTAGTTACTTCAATGGAAAACATGAGAAACAATGAGATTTTTCCAAGGAAAGACCATGGACAGTGTGAAATTAAAGTTACGTTATGCGTCTTTAAAGCGACGAGCAATCACAAGAAACAGCCAAAATAATTATACCAAAACGTATAATTGACCCCAATTACATAGATTTCCTAAATACACAGTGCATGCTCCAAATATTTTACAAAGCAATACCAGAGCATTTATGAACTATTATGAAATAAAAAATCATTGCGATATTAGAACAATTCCCATAATATTCAAATAGAGAAAGTTCTTAAAGTCACAAAGATGTTAGGTTAATGCATGTCTTAAAGACTTTGACATTGGAATCTACCTCACCAACGTCTTACTGAAACAACAGCGGTAGTATCTATATATGCATATCTATGTTTATCGCAAAAATATATAAAAAAGGAAAGAAGATAGAAAGCGGCCAAGCAAAAAAAAAAAATAGCTATGATGAAATTTACAAGATAACATTATTGTGGTAATCCGTGCTGAATTAAATATGATTCATATTCACTTGGTTGTCAGTTCAAAATGCTTCAACTGGTGCGGACATTTGTATGATTATGTAATGTGTTAGTGAAAATGAATCATGTAAGGCCCATAAAACTAATAAAAATACAATATATCTGTCTAAACTGAAAATAGATTTAAGTTTTAAGAGTTTTAGGTTATCCCTGCTGAATACAAATTCCGTTAAAAACCTTCATTGAGACCGTTTATGTAAATATGGCGTGCATTTACAGGGACCGTATACGTTATTCCAGTGCAAGCATTTCCATTGATCTATAAAAGTACGATAATTTATTGGTAATATTGAGAAAAAGCAATATTGATAAAAGGCTTAGGTACAGAAATAAATTAACAATTCAAAATGCTTCATAATATTTTGATTTTCTTCGCGTTATAGTTTTCTTAGCGGACGTCCCAATGACCCATTTCAATTCAATTTTACAACTAAACTACGCAAGTATACAAACAAATTACACATTTTATACGACATCAGAGGAATAGATAAAGAAGACAAGATTGTAAATTAAAGTTTGACATCTTTACTTACCTTGTTAATTGTAAGCATTTACTCATCATATCTTGTCCCGTCAAACAGTTTAGAAATGTTAAAAATGTTGATAAACAAGATTTTTCTGACACAAGTTTTATTTCTTATTTATTGTTTGTTGGTTTTTTTTAAATGAAACACGTCATAAAACTTATGAATCTCTTTTTGCTTAACGATTAAAAATTGGGTACTCGATTAGAACCCCATTTTCTTAACGATTAAAAATCTGGTACTCAATTAGAACCCCCTTTTCGTAACGATTAAACATCGGGTACTCACTTAGAACCCTTCTTCTTAACGATTAAAAATCGGGTACTCGCTAAGAACCCCTTCTTTTTAACGATTAAAATTCGGGTACTCACTTAGATAGGCTTTAGAATATAGAAGCTGAGTATGATAAATAGTAATATTGAGGTCTGTCTTTAGGTATACATTTTATTTTAAAACATGAATATAGTAACTCCAGTAAATTGATTGCAGAAACAATCGTATGATTTATGTTAGAGGATTATTTTTCGAAACCTGTTTTCAAGTTCTATTGTATATTCTTGGGTCTTGCTATATCTGTTACTAGTCTCATCAGTTCTCTTGAAGTGTGTGATAAACTATATCATGTTGAGATCTATTTATTTTCTAAATACTCATGCTTTCCTAAATAATGGGAATTTGTGTAACTAATAAATCATGGAAATCCTTGAGTTAAAGAAAAGAACGGTAGAATGACACAAAGTCCCTACACACACTTGACAAAAGCAAGAACATAAGAACAGCCTGTTTATTTCCGTTCTTTATGAACTAATGTGACTTTGAGATGAAGAACAGCAATAAAAGATCTGTTCCTTTTCTTTTAGTGTTTTTTGCTCTGCAGGTACTGATTTTGTGTTATTGATGGATATCCGATATCCTTTCTATTCTATAATGATACATAATGTGTTCTATATGTGTGGATTTGCTCTATCTTATTACAAAGAGCCTGAATAACAAGATTAAATTTAAGCTGTAAAGTGTTTGATAACATTTTAATCTAATCCTGCCATAGAGTACTCAATAAATAAACGAGAAATCCTAAATCAGAAAATCACTGACAAAAATAATTT
Organism: Mytilus coruscus; assembly: GCA_017311375.1. Lineage (NCBI taxonomy): Eukaryota > Metazoa > Mollusca > Bivalvia > Mytilida > Mytilidae > Mytilus > Mytilus coruscus. Next base: position 67,731,068 of record CM029600.1, on the reverse strand, counting down.
AAAAGTTATATTCGTAAATTTATAGTAAATTTCTATTCATAGCATGTGCTTCCTATAAAGCCATATATTAAACTTTTGTTTAGCTAGCCTAATGATAAATTGACCCTGTTGTAAATTTAACAATAAAAAGATTATTGCTTGTAACAACTGTCATCACTATGATATATATTGTTTGTAACTGAATTCAGTTAGCTAGACAACAATGATAAATGTGTAGGTAAAATAGACATTAAAAAATGTATTTTCCTACTTTTTAATACGATTAAAGTCTAGAGAATTTGTAATCATTGCTCATACTCATATACAACGAGAACACTTATATGGTTTGTCATGCACGCCAGTTATTGTGTCCAGATTACATTGGAATGGAAACAAACCGAATAGAATTACGTCATACAGACTATCGTTTTGCATCATTTCTGAAAGTAGAAGTTATTTTATATGACACCGCAGCTAGGGGACATTAAGTGCTACCCTTAACCGTCCGTACCATTTTCGTTTCCCATTCCTTTTAAGTTTTCTTCATCTAAATTTTATGAAACTCATACACAATGCTAAGAACCAAAGCTCACAGAGTCAAATTTGGTTACTTACCGTTCTGGAGTTGCTTGGAAAATTGCAAATTATTTGTTTCCGCACTCCAATTTAAGTTTGCCTCATACAAATTTTATGGAACTCATACACAATGCTATGAACCACAACACGCAGACAGAGCTTAAATTTTGGGAGTATGTCATTAACCGTTCATGAGGTGTGCCCCTTTATAACTTGGAAAATTGCAAAGCTTGAGCATGGCATTCGTTTCCTCAGACACATTCTTCTTTTATTTGCCATTGATATTAGTAAACAATAATTTTATACATTAAAGCCCATTTCCAATTGGCTGTGCGGGATGTATAAATACGCAGCCATGTCCTGTCGGGATGAGGACGTTAAATTCGATAGCGCGTGTTGGGAGAGTGCCATGCTGTCTGTTCGTGAGGGATCTTTTGCAAATACTCGTTGAAGCCGTACGTGGAATGTTGCAAGTCTGTAAGTTTAAATGTCTACCACTATCCTACATGAACTCTTTCTCGCTCTTCATCCCGTTCGACCCATTTTGCCGAGCCTCCTATTGCGTTTATGGTTTATTTTTATTGTCCTGAATAAATATACCAAAAATATTTGCCACAATGGTCGTTAAGCAAACAATAATCAATCAATAGAGTTTGAAATGAGAAATTATTTCATACAAAGTAGTTATGTACTTTCTATTTTATGTTTTATTCTAATTGATTTCGGGTGTTCCAATGTGTACCAAGTCTCTCACCTTTTTCTTATTTAACTACAAAATTATTTTCTGTAGAGCCAATTAGTTTTGACGTTCCCACTTGTGAAATTCTATAATGAATAAATTTAACTATAACATTAATAGTTTTTAAAAAAGATGTCAAGAAGTGTCACGTATTTAAATAGGGTTATACCTAATCGTATATTTGATTTTTAGATGCTGTTAAGATTAAAAAAAAAGCAGTTTATGTTGAATGATACTGTATCCTAAGGTCACCTCTAGCATATCTAGCACATATAATTAACTAATGGTTACTGAACTTAATGATATTAGATAGGAAGTTCAAATGTAGACAGATATAGACGTAAAATGAAATAAATTTCAGAAAAAGTAAAGAAAGACTCTTTTCACAAAAAATCTTACGATTAAAATTGATCGTATTATACTGAAATGTGTATGACTTACGAGTATTTTTACTCTTAAGATATTTTGTGAAAAGAGCCGCAAGTTTCCAAGAGTATAGACGTCGTTAAGAAGTAGGCAAATCCTTCCCCAGTAGCTTTCAATGACAGAAGGGTGTTTCTTTTTCGTTTCCATATATTCGAAAATGGCTAGAATTTCACTGTATACTGTAGAAAATTCATTTTAAATTGTTTACTATTCATGTATCATGCATTACCACTTCAAAACACTATACACAATGAATGTTCATTATATTATCAATCTCAAAATAAAGTATTTGACTATAGTATTTTTTTTTATTATGACCTTCATAATATACTTGACATTGTGAAAATCACGTACTATTTACTTTTAAAATGTTAAGTACAATTGACGCGTCATTATTTGCAAGTGGCTGTACTAAGTCAGGAAATGATACTTGTAGTCATAAACCAACATAATTCGTACACTTTACTGCAGTGACGACCTTTAGAAGAGATTTTACAAAAACTGGCTAGTGTATTTCGGTGCAGTACTTTGTTTTAAATTCACTGATGTTTAGTACAGTAATATGATTCCCTATCAATATTATTATCTACTGTTAAGATTGTGCAAGGCATTATCGCATATGACAAATACATGTCAATTCGGAGACCAGCACATGAGGGTTGAATTTTGTTGAAGAAATATAATAATTGTTACCAAGGCTTCTTCTGTTGGACAGTAAAGCAAATGTTAAAGAAGGCTTCCGATTAGCTGGGCGGGATGTATAAGTACACAGCCACGTCTAGTTGGGATGAAGACGTTATATCAAATACCTTGTTTAAGGAGAGTGTCGAGCTTTCTTCACGTTAATAAATCTTTTCAACAACTCTGTGAGTGGCCATAAGATTTCCAAATTCAAGACGAAATATCTCCCTCTATCCAACATACTCTATTTTTAAAGGAAGTTTTTTAATTTTCACGCACCTCATCCAATTTGTTTCATTCAGCAGAATACAAATATTCCCCCTTTTTCTTTCTCATCTTGCATACAAATGGAATATTGATCACCGAACGTTAAGCAAACACCAATTAGGTAATCAAGTCTTAGATTGATTGATTGTTACAGTTGCTTATGTCGCACAAAAATTAGGACGTTTAAGATAATTTATCTAACTATCTTTTTCCTTCTGTGGCTTGTGCACCCAAGACTTATCAATAGTAGTGAAACACAATAAAGTTCACTTCTACCGAACGGCAGTACGACTAGTTCTAAAAAGGGGGCTGTGACTTAAGTTGTGTGAGATGTACAATTATTGCGTACGGTAAGACAAGGACATTTAATCATATGCCCATGGTTGAGTATCAAACTCTCTTCAAGCTTTATAATCATTTCATCTCATTCACGAGAACTAATGTGGTTGAAGGGCAAAATGTTTATTTCTACCATATTTGCAGTCGCTGTTCAACTCTGTCGACCCACATCGCAGTAACTGCTTATTATTGATTTATTGTTTACTTTTTCACATCCTAAATAGGCAGATAATGACATGTTTTGGGTTATTTTTACACCTAATTTTTTTATAACACTACGTCCATTTTATTGTTATTTTATTTATGGAAAATAAATATATATAAATGAAAGGGACTAAAAATTGAATGAATACACTATACATGTTATTCAATATCCATTAGCAGTTTAACGAGTCGCAATAATGTAGTATTTTATTCAATAATTATCCTTGTATATTTTCAGACTTGAAAAATGCCTTGGGGATACGATAAGGACAATGGTAAGTATTAGTAGTCTTTTTTAGGGTGCCCTTGAAATATATGGTTCTAAAAGACTTTTATGACAATACATACATGGTATTATAATAAGACCAACACCGGTCTGGACCTGCGTCGCTGTATACAATTATTGAGGTTACATGTATGTTGAAGCATACATGATCATGCCCTTTCATTGAAGCCAAGAAAAGTTTGAGGAGAAATTTTCCTGGTACAATTAGTGTTGTCAAATTTTAATATATCGGCAAACAGGAAGTGGATGCACGGTAGATATAAATATTGTCTAGCCGCTACAACTCAACATTATGAAGCTGCAGACTAAAAACAAAATCATTCCCTTTCATTGAAACCAAGAAAAGTTTGACGAAAGCGTTCTACCCAAGGTCTTTTGTACAGACAACAGGACAGTCGGACGTACAGATGGCGTTGAGCGGTTACTAGACCTGCTATAGCCTTTCGCGACGCAGGTGAAAATAAGTAAACATTTTACATACTCAGTGAAATATCCAAAATGACCACAAAAAAAAAAACAGACAAAATAAACACACAAACAAACACAGCAACTTACAAGTTTTCATGCTTGAGACCGGAACATGCACAGGATCTCAGTCCTCCCGCTTTTTATTCACGATCAATAGAACAACAAAAGGAACATAAAAGAACGCACATTAATTGCGCGCAAAACCTAGCATCCAACTCCACAACAATGTTATAATAGAGAATACACCATAACAAAACAAAAGCAAAAATAGCTAATATAAAGATAAGAAGATGTGGTATGATTGCCAATGAGACAACTATCCACCAATTTAAAGTTCAAATAAAGTGGATGATAGCAATGATAGGCATCGTATGGCCTTCAATAATGAGGGGGGGGAAACCATACTGTATAGTCGGCTATAAAAGGCCCAGGTATGAAAAATATGAATCAATTCAATTGAGAAAACTAACGGCCTAAGTTATAACAAAACAATTTACGAAAAACAAATATGACAGACATGAACCAACGACAACCACTGAACAACAGACTCCTAAGACAAAACCTTTCCAGGAAAAATATTCTTATAAAGTAGGACAGTGGAAACTAGAAATGGATAACAGTGGAAACGAGAAATGAATGACAGTGGCAACTAGTAATGGATAACAGTGGCAAGGAGAAATGGATAGACTACAATAATTTTAAACTATAAAATGTCTAAAATGAAGTTTGATGAAGTTATTTACTAACAGAAATATTTTGCATTAACAAACACCGTATAAATTGAAAATAATGTGAAGTAGGCTCCTCGAACACAAGACAGGTTTTACTGTATCCAAGTAGCATATGATATAACAAACAGTACGTATTTCTCCACTCTATGAATGTTTGATTTGTACGACCTAATTACTTTGTTTAATTTTACTGTCCTTCAGTGAAATATGAGAGACAAGAAGAGTTCCGAATAAGTAAATTATGTAAACTTTACATAGTTTAATAGCTTCCGAAATATTTAACATTACATCTACGTGTTGTTGTGGCTAGGATGTTATCGTCATGAGGGAGAAAAGATGTTTTATAATCCTTTGCATAAAAAAAACTAGGGTTAGCTCCAGTACAAAAATAGCCTTGACTTTAGATAACGTCTTGAATGAGTCTTACTGTTTTAATCAAACGTGTTAGCCAGTTCTATAAACTTATATTGAATTTGTATATTGTAAAATTTTATTAAATATTTTGGTGACTAAAAACAAAAATAGGAAAGTTTTCTATATAAAGGTCTAACCTCAATGAAAATTTACGGTCGTAAAAATAAGTACTGTAGTTTTCATTTTCGTCACGTCATTAATATTCAGTCAAATAAATGTCACAAAAATTTTTGCAATCATTTTCAAACACATATTTTTATTATCAGCATGTGTATTTTGTTGGTTTGCTGCATATAGATGACGTCAGCACAAACGAAGATGACATCACTATACACAAGAACAAGCTGTTGCATCAAATTTTTTGAATTAAATTTTACGATTTCTTTATTTCTTCGTACCCTTATAATACATAACAATTTAAGCGCTCATATTTTCTGTAGGTCCATGCACCTGGTGTAACGAGTTTCCAATTGCCAATGGAAAGAGACAATCGCCAATCAACATAGTACCCGAGAATGCTACGTTTGATCAAAAGCTAGCAAGTTCTCCATTGGTTATAAATTATAACCCAGAACCTAAGCCTGAAGTTATGAATACGGGAAAGTCAGTAAAAGTGCAAGCAACCCACTCATCTGGTAAGAATATTAGAAATAATATCGTTTTCTTTTAGAAATTTTAAATGTTACAATTAAAGCACATTTATCTGAAACTATTTTATTAGGGATAGTTATTTATTAGAATAAAGAAGAAACCACAGACAAAAACGTCAACATTATTTTTTTTACAAAATTACATAGCTTTAATTGTATTGCAAGAATCATTAATTTGATCATTATTAATTGACTTTTATTATTCAAATATATTTTTCAATGTATGTTTATTATTAGTTTGATAACGTCCATGCATGTTTAATGCAAACGCTTAATTTTCGTCTGTATGTTTTCAGAAATAAAAGGAGGACCTTTAACGGGGACGTATAAATTGGAACAGTTTCATTTTCATTGGGGAGCAAATGACAAAAAGGGTTCTGAACATACAATCAATGACAAGATGTACGCCTCAGAGGTATGAATGATACGAAAGGGAAATAATAAAATTTTCATAGAAACAACTGAGATATTGAATACCGTTAATACAAAAATAGATGTTGTGGCATGATGACAATCAGACAATTTTCTACCAAAGAATTTGTCCCTTGTGTCTTTTAGAAGTAGAAGATGAATTTCATTTCACTATAATATGTACAAAACTAAATACAATTAGAGAACAATTATTTTCCAAAATTAGTGAAATAGTTCCTCTTTTAAATATGACTAATGAAGCAAGATTTAAATTTTGTATACCTGTGGTGAGACTGATATAATTAAAATTATTGTAAAATTCATAAGCACCATGTATAATTCTAGAAATGCTTTATTGAGTACTTAATAACTTTGTGGTACCACCTCCTCAGCAGAGATTATATACATTCATTTATTATTGTAACAATATTTTCTTTTCTTTTAATAATGGAGGATATACAGTTATATAAATAATGTCTATAAATGTGGTTAGATTATGTTTGTATGTTTATGTATAGTCAATGTCTATTGTCTTGGTAACAATCCTATAATTTTGGATTTTGAACCAATAAATTATCTTATCTCTTACCAAAGAAGAGGAAGCAAATAGAATAGCTACATACAGAATATGAAAAGGTAGTTCATTTTCAAAATAACTCAATTGCTATTCTTCTTGTTAGAATTTTATCATTCACTTGAAATGTATGTCAAGGTCCAAGTTTATACCCAAAAAAACCTTGTAGAGCAAATTGATGTGTTTAACACAAATAATTTGATTTGCATACTCACACCACGTTCGAAATCACAGTTTGGAAAGCCAAAGATTTAAAACGTTTGAGGAAAAAACATGATGGATTTCTAAATATATAGAACAGATAAAATTGTCTAAATCAACCTTAAAGTTTGACAATATTTCATGAAGTCAAATTTTACAATCAAAATATATCATTTCGATAGAGAAGATATAATATAAAAACTGGCCTCTACGATACAGCAAAGAGTGATGAAAATGACGTGTAACACCAAAAACAAATAAATCAATCCATATTATGAAAGAGAACCGACTAACCCACTCATTATGTTGGTACGACGTTGAAATGTACATGTAATTCAACATTTAACTTGAGAAGGAATGTTAAAAGTTCCAATTAATATCTGTTTTTGATTTTTTTTTTATACAGAATGAAACTGCAATAACTGATTAAACTTTATTTAACCTGTTTTACCTTCAGCTGCATTTAGTACATTACAATACTAAATATCCTAATTTTGGAGCGGCTGCAGATAAACCAGATGGCCTAGCAGTATTTGGCTTCTTCGTCAAGGTTTGTATAATGAAGAATACATTAAAAAGGTTTATATAGTTTTAAAAATAAAATAAATGTAATAAACAAGTTGGAAGTTAATATGCTCTGGTAGTTATGAAGCTAATATAGAATTTATTTAAATGATATAACAAGTCATTTTTTTCATTCCAATATACACATATTATTTCAACCACTTAATAAAGTTGTAATATTGAACACCGAGAAAACAAGACCAGAATAAGATTTTTAACGTCTCCGTAATGCTGAAGATAAAAATTCAAATGAATGTGTTCACTTTTTAGCCAGGAGCCAAACATGTCGGCATGAAAGAATTCACAGATATTGCATTGGCCGCAGTCAGAGATGAAGGCAAGAAAGTCCACTTGACTACTGATCTGGATATGAAAACTCTCTTAAATTGTAAGTCTTATATGTATGACACTGAATATTTATTTTTTTCAAAGAGGCAGAACTTACCAAAAGGACAATCAAATACATTGTAGCATATTCAAGGATATGAAGAAAGCGACAACAGCACGGCAAAACTCGAAAGACTAAAACAGTCTTCAAAACACTACATAGAACACTAAAGAGTGAGTAACATGAACCCCACCATAACTTAGATTATGCTCCAAAAGGATCAGTTGATTCTGCTTCACATTCGGCACCGTCGTATTGCTCATAGCAAAAAAATAATTTGAATACTAATCATTGTATTCACAAGTACAATGTATATTCAGTTTGTCTACCATTTAGGCACTTTGAAAGTCAATTTATGATTTTTTTCCACAGCGAACACATCAAAGTATTGGACGTATTTAGGATCACTGACAACGCCACCTTTGTATGAAAGTGTCACATGGATTGTATTTAAAGAGCCAATCGAAATGTCAGATGAGCAGGTATGATTTGATTTATATATGCATAACACGTGTTTCTAAAATAACCTTAATAAGGTCAACTTGAGATAAAAAGTTATAAATTTCATCCTACTGTGATACTAATTATACCATGTAAGCAGTCCATCATAGGGACGAGATAAAAGTAATCTTCGAGACACTTTTCTCATTCACGTCGCATTGACATGTTGTGCTTTGGCATACGTTAACTTACATACTTTAGTGTTTTAAATTAACCCACACACAAATGAATTCAAATTACTCTGAAAAACTTATTACTTCTTATATTTTATAAATGTTTGTTTTTGAATTTAGACTCCTTCAACGGAACACGATCAACACGGCATTCGAACATCATACTAACCTTAATGTTGAAAGTAAGGATACATTTCAGATTCGGTAACTCTTCATGAAATATATTTTGGTATATATAAACTTTATACTTTTTTTTATTAAATACATGGACGTCATGTTGTATTTTCAGTTACATGAGCTACGTAATCTGAGATGTGGTAGTCACTGTATAGTAGACAACTATAGGCCACCTGTTCCACTTGGTGACAGAATAGTCCGAGCATCATTTAAATAAGACTTCATGAAAGGAAGAAAACTAGTAATAAAATTACAGTGGCGGATCCAGAGGGGTTCCGGGGTTGGAACCCCCTTTTGGACGACCAATGCATTTGAATGGGGACATATAGTTGGAACCCCTTTATCCTGGGTTGGGAACCCCTTTTAAAATGGCTGGATCCGCCCTGAATTACAAGTCCTTTTGCAATATTACGATACAGGTACTTTATTTTTTAACAGCATTATCAGTGTTCCATAAATTATGTCAGCAGCCGTTCATATAGTGCAACAGTTGATAAATTATTTTTCGTTCGATTGTTATATATATTTAGCACGTGACAGGTGCGTTTGGTTCGAATCGTTTTTGACTAGGATTGTCAGTTTTCCTATCGAAGGTGGGGGGTTTTTTTTCTCCGGCTTCTTCCTCCGATAAAAACTGACCGTCTTGATATAGTCAATAGTACTGAAAGTGGTGTTAAACACCAACGATCATTCAATTATTACATATATTTAACATGTTAGGAAATTCACCTGTCCCGTGGCATGGGCATTTTTTAAGTTGAAATATCGTGGAAAATTTGATGTTTCCATAACTTTTCGTAATCATATTACTCATCTTGGAGTGCATAATGAACAAAATAAATAAGTTATTGACTGAAAACGATATGTGCATGCTTACGTATTATTAGGTATTATACCTAATGTGGAATTTTAGAAAGTGCCATTTTACATGTGAAAGTGCTATTTTATCCTGTTTGAATTTTACTCATTTTAGTGCTTGAAATTAATCTGATTAAAGTGCTCTTCATTGTTTATTATTAATGTTAACATAAATGTTTGTTTGTTAATAAAGAATCAGCATTATTTGAAACGTTTCATTTATATTTGATTTTATTGTTACAATTTTTACAGTTTACAATTTACTCAACATTGAGTTTGAAAGATATTGAGAAATGTATTTCTTCTTATCTATTGAGTTTTTTTACCATTTCTACTACGCATAATATTATTTTATACATATGGTTGTAATTTTTTGTTGAAACAATATAAATAAGTGATATTATAATAAAATACACTATTAAACGAAACAAATGTGTTTTAAACACTTTATATTAATGCTATATGATTGTTGTTTATCTGCAAACGATCAAGTATTAAAGTTGTTATGTCTGCCGTTCTGTGTTATATCTTTTTTTCCAAACAATTTGCCAAAAAACTTTTGCTGTCGACCTCGTTGTCGCTGCTTGATTCTAAATGTGCTAAAGTAGTATTTTGTACGACAATAAAAACATTGATATGGTCCATTATACTTTTTAATGACAACGTTTCAGTAAATCGCCTACTGTGTTAATTTCTCAATTGGAAACACAGATATGGTTGCGTTGATTTGTCTTAATTGCCATTTTTACTCGATAAGCCTAGGCTGCGAACTAGTTTGAGCCAAGTTACAAAAAGAGACTCAAGACTTTGTAAAACCCATTATTTCAAGACCAGTTGATGGATATAAATGTATGGTGGCACATGTCTGCCCCTCCTTGTCACTTAAATAAGTCAACTTGTCAAATAAACATGTCAAGTGTAAGAAGCCTTTAATAAGAAGGATATCCTTAAGAGTGATTCATGCTCTTACGAGCTTCTATACTGTATAGCTACCTTTTCTGGTCTAGAAGGCATGGCTACAGTTTAACGGCGACACACACCAGATTGAGTGTGTTTAATGGAACTTAAAACTTACTATTAATGTATTTTGAAATTTTATGGAAATTGTTTTTTATAAACTCGTTTTAAAAGGTTTTAATTTTTGATTAAAAGATTAGTGTATACGCAAATGAAACAACAACCCAACGACAAAGTTAACTAAAAAACAACTAGAGGTTAACATAGTCTTCAACAATAGACAGCTACAGAACAATACTAGAAATCGACGAAGACAATCCTCCAACATAGTCTATGGAATGATGGAATATCATAAAAGAACTCAAAAGTACACACGTTAAAACTCCAAGAGGAGGGGCACCAGAGTTATTGAGATGAATTTGGATGATGGATATAATGTAGTGCTGCAAAAGGGGACTGATTTGATTTACCCAATGGTCAGTCAAACCAATGCCGTGTATGTCATTCTTTTCTAGCTCACCTTTGATCCATCGATCATGCGATATTTTGCTATCATCTAGCGGCAGCTGTAGTAGTCATAAATAAGCTATCTTCTCTTGAAAATGCTTAGCTGATTTGGATCAAACTTTGCCCAAATAGTCCTTACGGTAACTGCATTAAAGAGGACGTAGTTCATTTTTATAAGCTAAAAATTTTGATTGCTTATACTAATAAAGAGCTGCGCCATGAGCACATGATACGCCCGTCGCTTTTTCAAAGAATAAAGTTTCATAACTCTTCAATATCATATTAAAATTTTGTAAAAAAACTAAAGGGAGGTTATTTTAATAGATATAAACCAGTCACCAAAGTTTCATGAAAACTACTGAAAGTACTTTTGAGTTATTGTCCGAAAATTAGAAAATCCCCCTTTTTATGAATAAAATCCCATCACTCTGAAACGTAAAATCTAAAATTCATAAAAATCGAAAGGGAGCTCACATCAATAGATATAAACAATTCACCAAAGTTTCTTGCAAATTGGTGAAAGTGTTTTTGAGTTATTGTTTGAAAACTTAAAATCCTCCATTTTTAATGAATAAAACCCTATAACTCGGAAAAGTAAAATCTAATATTTATAAAAATCGAAAGGGATTTTTATCGCTTCCAGGGACCGAAGGAATGTTTGATACCGGTTCCTGTAAAATTCCAATATAACGACCCAGGGCATGTGAAAATTTTCAAATCTATGGCTTGTATGAATTATTTCTTAAATAAAACATGATTATGTACCGGTGCCAGGGGTCCCAAGAAATTGTATTTTATCGCGTCAGGGACCGAAGGAATGTTTGATACCGCGGTTCCTGTAGCTCAGGTACCCAAGACATGTATATAATCAAGTTACGCTCGTAGAGCCATAATAAAATATTCAATTAACCACAACCACTATACCGACGACGTCACAATGCGATTTGTGCACAAAAACGTCATATTTTACTGAAATGGCGTCAAACTTTTCAGTAGGAAACTTTACCTTATCCATAGATTTGTTTTCATTTTCTCATGGCCTGGGTCGTTATATTTGCTAATTTTATCCCTTGCTTACGCTCGGGATAAAATTCCAATATAACGACCCAGACCATGTGAAAATTTTCACCAAATCTATATATGGCTTGCATGAATTAAATATACCGGTTCATGGGGTCTTAAGAAATCGGATTTTTATCGCTTCCAGGGACCGAAGGAATGTTTCTGTAGCTCAGGTACCCGAAACATTGTATGTAATCAAGTTAAGAATTAAGGTTGTTTGTAATTTTACCAAAATTCTGTGTAATTTTAAACAGTCCTAAACGGAAGTCTTGTCTATGACTTAAAAGTCTGTCCGATGACGGAAACAATATCCGGACGCCTTTATTTTCGTTTTCCTCCCAAAATAACCCAAACGGAATAATCATAAGCGAGGATGACAAATGCGACTATGCATGGTACCTTTAGGACAGAAAGGCATGATGATTAATTTATTGTGGAAGGAAGAGAATCGTCACACAAAATGAGGTCTTCTTATTTAATAGTATAGATAAACAATTCACCAAAGTTTCATGCAAATTAGTTAAAGCGTTTTTGAGTTATAGTCCGACATGTTGACGACGGACGGACAACGGTATGCCATAATACGTCCCGTAAACGGGCGTATAAAATTAGAACTTTTGATGTAAAATAGACCACATCAACTAACAACATCCGACTCTTTCGACAAACAGGCGAACAACACATGGTCCAGATAGCCGAACTACACATGGTCCAGATAGCCGAACTACAAACTTACGATAAACAGACGAACAACACATTGTCCAGATAGCCGAACTACAAACTTAAGTTGAGGATTCTAATTATAAGTAGCAAGGATTAAAGTTCAAATTATTAAATTGGAAATTTAATGTTTTTACAATTTTTACATTCTGCGTATATATACTTTTCGCAATGCAAAATAACATTCCCTCTTCATCAACTTTTGTTTAATTAGTTTAACAAGCAGAGGATCTGCCTTTCTCCAATCAAATCCTTTGGGTTTAGTTCCCATATTTGACCAGACGTGTCTGTGGTCTAATTCTTGTGTTTGTATATGCATATATTTGATCGAAACTCGGCTTGGAAGTAATTCTATGGTTCAATTAACGTCGGTCTTATGTGCCTCATTGACGCTAGTATTCGTTTTCGTTTTAACAAAGTCAGGTCGAGACTCCTGTGTCCTTTTCTTATATTGGTTGTTATGCAGTCTTCAATAAGCTACGAGTGTACTTCTACCGTCTCCTGATCATAAATTATACAGTATTTCCTTTGATAGAAAACAAGAGTATTATTACGGAACATAAGGGGTTTTAAGGACTAGTGATTTATTGCTACTTTACTCAAGTGTAAATTAAATTAAAACAGCGTAAAATTATAGATTACAGAAGAATAAAGAAATGTGGTATGATTGCAAATTAGACAACTTGTTCCAAATGATGTGCATGTAAGCTACATGTGACCGTTCGGCCTTCAACAATGAACATTTCCAATACGGTTAAGTCAGCTATAAAAGGCCCCGGCATGACAAACTGTAAAATGAATCAAACGAGAAAACCATACAACGGCCTAATTTATGACAAAACTATAAACGAAAAACAAATGTAACATACCATTGCAGCAACAAACGACAACCATTGAATTAGAGGCTCCAGACTTAGGACCGGAACATACAGAATGTGGCGGGGTTTAATATGAGCGTTCAGCCCTTCTCTATCCTTGGATAACGGCGTAAAAGCAAAACTTATTACTGATTCATGCTTACAAATGACCCAGGACTTTGGATTTAAAAACTCAAAAATGCTTTATCGAGAATATACGATTTCAGAGTTGTGAAGACTCTTTAAACAATGTAAAGCGTAATATCACCACGAGACAATAGGATTCATGTCCGATGAGTTTATTCATTACAAACAGACTAACGAACAATAGCAGAAAAGCAGGTCTTTTTTAGAAGATCTAAATATTACTGTAGTTGTAGTGCAGAATTAACTTGATACAATTCGTTTTTTAATGAAATGCGCTCTCCCACCCGACAGTAAAACCCATGCTAAAGAGGGACGCCCGCGTTTGGTTGTGAGGGATGTATAAATACGTAGCCACATTCTACCGAAATAGGGACGTTAAAATAGAGGTCTTTTGTAGAGATATTGCCCCACACTCTACACGTTACATTATCCTGACAACAACACTTACAGAAGATCGTTGGTAACTTGTTGCAAGGAAAATGTCTGATCCTATTCAACATGCCCTAATTTTCAAGTGGCCGTCGAAAGTCCCTTCATATTGGTCTTGTTGGAAATTTGTTCTAGTTCTGAACATGCTTACTAATAAACTACATGTTTTTCATTGGACGTCAGCAAAACAAATGTATATTTCACTGGATCGATGCCACTGTTGGTGAATATCGCTCTTGATATTTCAGAAATCGGTCTGTTGATTGATTTATTGTTGGTTGCAATTTTTTTATGCATGTTCAGGACGAGAGCAAATTAACAATAAACACAAAAGGTAGGTTCTATGATAGGGCAGTCCGGGGTGAAGGTGGGGAAATTTTGACTGCAACCGGACTGTAAGGGTATATAGATAGGGACAGCAATTTTGCCTTGTAACAGGTCAACTAAGGACTCCTCAAAGAGTTGTTGCAAGGGTTCTTAACGTACAGAAAGCTTTGCACACTCTCTACTCGAGGCATTGGATTTAACGTCCCCATTCTGACCGGACGTGGCTGCGTATTTATACATCCCGCACAGCCAAACGGACGCCCCACTCTGGCAAGGGTTTTACCGCCGGTCAAAAGCAGACCAAGAGTGACCATATTTCTATTATCCAGTCATCCTTTTTTTGGGGGGAGGGGGGCAGAAATCGGTTGACAAAAATGTAGAATTTGATAAATCCTCCCAAATTCAATGCATAAGTGTTGCTTGGCATATGTAAGTGTCCTTTGTTGGTGTTAGATTCAGGATATGCTTTTCAACTTTCAATGTTTTTGGATATACAATACTAGGTTTGAGTGAAATACAATTGCAACATATGCATAGGTGTCATCAAGTTTTACTTTGAATTTAATATTTTGTACTGGAATTATTTTCACGCAAATATAAAGGTTAACATTTTTAAATGATTGTTTGATTGCCACTTTCAGTCTATTGGCTATATCGTGGCGGTCAATTTTTATTTGTGGAGGAGGCCGGAGTGACCAGAGAGAACATTTTTAGTCCGAAGTATATTCTATTTGATAGCGTGTAAACCAGTGATAGAAGGACATTCTTTGTTCAGGATATTTTGATCCCTAAGGGGCAAACGTAACGTGACAAAAACTAACAGTCCAATAACATTAGTCCACATAGTATATCTATTTTTCAATTTTTGTATTAACCACCAGGTTCCTTGCAACTGTTTTAACTTTAATTTCATGATCCAAGACGACTTCCTATCATAAGTTTACATTTCATACACATTTGAGGTGGAATGCAGAAATAAAAAAGATGCACAAAGTACGCAAGGTAGAGAAACCGAAAACATCATGGCAAAAAACGAAAAACGACGAAAATACAAACAAGTCTTCTAAAAACTACACAGAGAAAACTAAAGACTTTTATAAGCAGATCCTGCTCCTTCTGAGGCATCCGTCTTGTTTTTCATGGTTAGTATAAATGCAGTGATTAGTCTCAATCGGTGATGTCACAATCCAGGAAAAGAGGATGGGATTAAGGCTACGACAATTGAAACATACCCGTAGTTATCTGTGGCACAGAGATGTCATAAAGTCTATCAACTTATGATGGCGTCCGTAAAGCTTTTGTCTTCAACTTTACTTCTTGAAAGCCTTGATTCAAATGTCAAGATCGTGCTGAATGCTTGTCTTCCTCACGACTGTTTTTTTTTTTTTTTTAAGGATTTCAGAATCTGTAAGACGCTGCAACATTTAAGAATTATAACAACGTGGAAACAAATGGTCTACTTGCTACAGATTATGCGAGTTACATGTTCATTCAAAATTTTAACTTCCCACTTTATTTATATCATTTAAAATTTCTTAGATTTCATACAATATTACAAAAAAATATTTCGCACTACAATATAATATCCCCGATATTGAGAAGCAATGTCAATGAAAGATGTTTGATAAAAGAGTGATACATATTTAAGGAAACACAACACATTATATTCTGGAATAACCATCATCAGATAAGCTTTGACGCATGCAATTTATAACGTGTTGTCATTTTATATCTTGAGACCGAAAAAATAATTTCTAGTCTGTATACAAAGCAGATGATGTATGTCTATCAAGGAAATTAAACTTATATACTAAACGTTCTCTTGATATTCAATTAAATACTATTATTACATTGATTTCCCAGTTAACTAAAAACCGATAATTTCACATGTGAAATAAACGTGGTTATTTCACTCTCTGACGTCATACAACAATAGGCGTTGTCAAGACGTCGATAACGTCGGATCAAAACAAATTGTGAATGTGTAGAAAAAAGATATAGTTCCTTACATTTTCTACATTAATTTCATTAAAAAAAAGCCATTTGCCAATGTAATAAAAAGAATAACTAATCAAAGAATTCAAATATCGAAAAATATTCAACTCGTGACCGAACAACACTGATAATTAACTCATGCGCTACGCGCATTCGTGAATTAATGTGTTGTTCGGTCACTCGTTGAATATTTTTCTCTATTTGAATTCTTCGATTAGTTATTCTATAATTATCTAACTATGGTTCCATGGACAGCTTTAATATTTTATAATGGTTTACCTTTTCTTGTTTCCATATACAAGTATATTAGTGAATACATTGCTTACTAGTCTTTTTAAGGCGGGGTTGGAGAGGGTCTGAAACTTCAGTCCTACATTTCTAAAAGATTTTCATTTTCTTTTTAACTGTCATTATGACACACTTCTGGTATATCTAGTATATTAAATGCTTTTTGTGCATTCACGTAATCCATTAAATTAATTGCCATATTCCTCTCATAAATTACACTTTTAAATATAAAAGTTGAGTGGTTTTTTTTTATGATACTGACATAATTTTATGTCATTCAAACAGTTGCAACCACATGATATAGTATGAATTACATTTTTTGTTATTTTCCCCACAGTTGTTTATTATAACAAATTGCAACAGGTCTGATGACACATATACTTGGATTGATTTCAAAATGGTGACAAAATATCGTTTATCGAAATTTGTCAGCCTTCCAAGGTTTCCCTACGAAGCACAGCTTGCTTGCATTTCTATTAGTTTTATTTTAGTTCATTACTAACTGTTCTTTTTCTGATATTCGTGGATTTTCTATAATTGTATTGTAGTACCACTGAAGAGAAATTAGTTTTCGAAAGGCGCATTTGGTACATTATGCCACTGAACATAGAATTATGCCACTGAACATAGAATGTAATTATTATCACCATTAAAAGACAAGGCTAAAGTACTACAGACTGTACTGTAGTATGTTAGTCCAGTCAAATTATGACAATATTAATTCAACGAAATGTGAAAAAAAATGAGACAATGACGCATTTGTAGAATTTTCAGCTACTCGGTTTATTTTTTTTATAGGCTGCGTTAGATTGGATGCAAGGTAAAAAAATTTCAGTTTTCAATTGCTATATCGATGTGATTAAATTCTGTAAAATATAGCAAAATAAATTGTCATTTGCAAAATAAATTGTCATTTTCAAATCAATTTAATGCTTAAGCAAAAAGGTTAAATCTACAATATCGTATTTATTTCGGAGCCAGTTATTGGAAAATATGCAAAAAAAACTTTGTTTAAACTTTTTTTCTGCTCCTTCTTATTCTAATAGTCTGTCCGTATTGCTGTGTGTTTGTTTTTTCTACATTGGCTATAGGTATTTGTGGGGGTAACCCCGCCGCAGTTTTGCGCCTGTCCCAAATCAGGAGCCTCTGGCCTTTGTTAGTCTTGTATGATCTTTAATTTTAGTTCATTTATATGTTTTGGAGTTTAGTATGACGTCCATTTTCACTGAACTAATACGCATTTTTGCTTAGGGGCCAGTTGAAGCCCGCCTCCGGGTGCGGGATTTTCTCACTGTGTTGAAGACCCATTGGTGGCCTTCGGCTGTCTCTTTGACACTTTCCCCTTTTCCATTCTCCATTTTATTGAATTGTTCGAATTAGACCAATTACATTAATGAATATTTCTAACTATTTACAGGACTCAAACAAGTGTGCTAAAAATAAAATTCGTCGTATTTCAGATGACGCCACTTGTTGTTAGTTCTTAACAAATACAACCGTCATGTTGACCTTTTTTGAAAGAAAACTAGACTCAGCATTATTTGCCAAAGGACAAAGCACTATAGTTTAAAAATACGTTTTCCACTTCCATGTAAATGAGACGTGTTATTTTGAGTCACCATTTATTTAAATATTAGCTAAAATCTTTTTTTTTTTATCGAGAACAATAAAAATGTCCTTGAGTTGAATAAAGCTTCATCGGTTGAGCTTTAATGATATTTAAACACAATTACTGGACACATATCATAACCATTACATAACCCTAACACATCCTTACCATACAACTTGCTTGATTAAACATTGTTTTAATACAAGCAACAAAAAAAAACCCGGAAAATTTCTGTACAATTTATACTAATGTTGAAATATTATTAAATGTATGCGTTCTCTTATATATTGTATTGTAAATATGTTAAGTGGAGAAGACTCCATAAGTCTGTTTAACTTGTGTCTCATCCAATTTTTGTTTATGCAAATAAAATATGTCTAAATTTAGAATAAACGAATAATTATTAAACAGATGTAATGTCTCTGAAATATCATTATCACACTGCTTACAACTAATGCAAATTCATATCTGCAAGGTTATCCAATAAATTCACAGACTTATTTTTTTTCATTTATTATACAATAATTTTATCATCTTTATACCATGAATAAATAGTTTACCTGAAAATTATATACTGAATACTTATACAGAGATATAGTTCTTACAACGAAGTATGTATCTTGCTGATTTTTTTTTTTTTTTTGGAGGAAGGATCTAAACGGCTACATTTTAGAAGAAAGAAAATCTGTTTTTTTTTCTTCATGTCTTCCCCTTGGTGCAGTGTGAAAAATATTATATCATGCGTTTTAAGAATTATTTTATTCATACTATCATTGCTAATCCTAAATTGATTAAGTTGGGAGCTAGGATGAAAAATTTTGTCCTGCATTTTTTTAGTTGTAATCTCTGTCCTGCCTTTTTTTTTTTAGTTTATCCTGACTCCTGACCCCCCCCCCATAAAAATCAAATGGTAGCTCCCTAATGGCCTCAAGTATAAGAATATTGACGAGAGAATCTATACATTGTTTATCCCTGTTATCCCTGTATTGATTTCACTGTCCTTTCTCTTTTAATACATACAATATTCTGACTCGGAGAGTTTCTCTTGAAAATTTTTTTAGGGTCTCCTTTGGTCATATAGCTCTTCGCGTATTTAAGTCTTGCACATCCTTGGCTAAGAGATGTTTGGTTTTAGCGTTGATAAAGATAAATTCAAAAAAGCGCTTCGGACACACGAAATTAATAGTGCTTTATTCATTTTCTCTAGAAAAACAAATAGAATAAAGCAAATAATGTATATTTATTTTAATTTATTGAATAAGATAAGTTTTTTTTTTTTTCTTTTATGAAAATCTTGTCGTGTATTAAGAATTAACATTTCATTTAAGTGCAAAATTTTATGGGCGATTTATATTTTTAATACAAGTACATTTATACGATCGAATAATGATCCACCCCAAGTGTGTGGGGGATAGAAATATGGTCACTTTGGTCTTCTTCCGGCCGGAATTAAAACCCTGGATAAAGTGGGGTGTCCGTTTGGTTACGCTGGATGTATAAGTACGTAGCCACCTCCGGTCAGAACGGGGATATTAAAGTATATGCCTCGTGTTGAGAAAGTGCCACGCTCTTTGCACGTTGAAAACCCTTGCGACCACTCATTAGGGATCCGTAAGTGACCAGTTGCAAGGCTAAATTCCTTTCCCTATACAAAATACCTAAACTTCCCAAACCTTCATGGCCTCTTTTACAGGACCTACCTATTATATTTATTGTAAATGTGTTCTCGTCCTGAACATGCATGAAATATTAACCACTGTACGTTAAGCAATCAATGATTAAACAATCAATCGAATAAAGATTAAAGTATAGAAATTTCATTTTAACTTGAATACCAACATGCATGATACTATACTTTAAACGTAATGACTTCTGTTTGGTTATCATAAGATGTCCCAATAACCCTATTTTTGATCCATTATACAATAAATTTATCATTTATGTAGAACAAATGTAAATCTTGAATCACACAGGACATCTAAAGAACGCCTAGGAATACACGATCATCTAGTCAAATAAAAGTTAAATATACGTTACTTACCTTGATAAGTTTACAGATATTTTTCGCCACTGCAGGTATGTATATTTTTACAGAATTTATCGATGTTTTATTTATATATTTTTTTTTATCGGAAATGATTATTTTCACTTTTGTTAAAGCTGATTTAATGGCTATTGAACGTTACAATAATGACTGAAGACATTCTAATATCTTAATTACTGATGCATATAAACTAGTCTAATCGTTTTTCCCAAAATCTAAAATCATGCCTTGATAATTTTTATAGTTACAATAACATTAAACGTACCAAATTTTACTGGACAAGATGCGAATGTCGACAATTAACATATTGTCGAAGTGATTGAAAATCAAAATTCGAATGCAAATGATGATGAGCAGATATAACCAAAAAGGGATAACAGTATAGCCAAACCCGGACAACCTTCAAAATCATACAAAAATCCAAGAACACATCGGATGTTGAAATTATTACTTAGAATAATTTTTTTGGGCGTCGGTATGAATTTACCTCTTTCAGTCTGTCCGTCTGTCCACATAATAGGTATGTGGCGTGTCCGTCGAGCTTCTCTTACTCTTACTTAGATGTGCAACATGACAGGTGCTACATGTTGAGCATTATCTGCTTACCCTTCCAGAGCTCCTGAGATCATCCCCGGTTTTTGGTGGGGTACGTTTGCTCAGTCTCTAGTTTTCTGTGTTGTCTTCTTTATACGGTTGTTTGTTTTTTGGTCGTGTTTCGTTTTTTGCCATTCCGTTGTCAGTTTGTTTTTGACTTGTGAGTTTGCCTGTCCCTTTGATATCTTTCGCCTCTCTTTTATAGTATATGATAAACCTTTATTATTTAGTTGAACAGGTGTACATTTGTAGATGTGCATGTGGACAGGATTATAATTTTCTTAAATTAATTTTTTTTAAATACCAGTTATAGGGAAATTACCAATATGAGGCGCAGAAATTGTCTGCCAAATTCCTCGTAAAACTTACAAACTTGTACCTTTGCATTTTGCCCAAAACAATTGTGCACATGCACAAGATTTTGATTTTCCCAATTTTTTTACAAAATGTTTTTGGACAATTTTAGAGAAATTCTCAAATGAAATGGTGTAGAGTTTTTTTTTCTGTCGAACACGCGTCTGTTTACACAATAAAACCTTTTTTATTTTATAGAACATTATATTGAAGTACATTTTTACATGCACTGAAAATGTGGACAGAATTCTGATTTTCTTCAATTTTTATTAAAATTACCAATTCTTTTATTGTCATATAGGGTTTACGTTTGGTTTGTGGAAGGTTCTTCGAGTTAAGCTGATAGAACTTTTTATATTGTGTAGAACAGTTGCACAGAAGATGTGCATGTAGACAAACAAGACAACTTGTACCTTTGTAATTTACCAAACAATTTTACTGAAAAGTGAATGTTGGAAAATTTTTGATTTTCACAAAATTGTAATATGTTATATTATGTTTTCTATTTTAAGTCCTGTTTACATCTAATTTGTAAAGCAACAGTGATGACATGATAAGTTATCGTTAGCCCGATAGACAGTATTTTATATAGTTATATGACATTTCTTCAAAAATGATACGTGAAAAAAATTCATTTGACAAAAAAAAAAACCGTAAAATTTGTTAAATTCTAAGGACAGTCTTTTTATGAGCAGGTGTTCTTAATATGCTAATTTTAGTTTCCGTTTTCTGCGTTAATATTGGTATCTTCGACGTTTGTTAATTTTGGATATGTGATTTCAAGCAGAATAGACACGAAATAAACTAGCATAACTATGGTCAACTTAATCGGAAAAATCGCAATTTGAAACTCCCTTTATTTCTAATTTAACCTGGATCTTTCCACACACAAGAATATACCAGTTAAAAGAGGTTAACTTTATAGTTTGAAGAAAAGCGGAATTGTGGGCGAAAATTACCGACAACACCCGAGTACTGACAAATACTAGCACAGACCTTTAACTACCAATACACTGAACATTTGGCACATAGCCATACCAAACAGCTAGTTCAGTGTATGAAAATCAATTATACGATTTCTGGTGTGAAAAAGAGTTATTCTGGATTTTATTTCACCGGGGAAGCTCTAAGCTCTCAGTCAACAATTTTGAAGCTAAGGTAAGAATATTGGAAGCAATAAAAACTAAATTGCATAGTCAAAACCGAAAAGTTATTTGCACTGAGGTGTTTCGTTTACAAAAGACTCATTAGTGACGCTCGAATCAAAAAGTTATAAAGGCCAAATAAAGTACGAAGAAGACTGTCTGTTTGTCATTTTGAATACTTTTCGACATGGTGTCTTCTTTCTGGTATCGACTGTTTTTTATTGCACCTTTGGTGTCGTTTTTTCCATCTTTTAGCATTCAATATAATGACCTGGCTGCAAATGATTAATTTCCAAAATAATTTAGAACATATAATTTGCATAAAAAGCAGACATGCTTGTTTGGTAGACATCATAACTCTAATTTCATAAATTAAAAGTAAAATGATTTAAGGTCCCTTTAAAAACCAACGAAAATATTTCTTTGGACTGTGTTAAATAGGCGTTTCCGGTTTCATATATTGCAGCATGTTAATGCAGTTTTATTTCTTTTAGTAGACATAAATATGAAATATCACCATAACTTATGTAGCATCTTATTTCATCTGATATGTTCAAATTTATTTTAACCTAGTATAATTTCTCATAATTTTATTACCAACTTGCATTTTCTACTTTTAAACATGTAAATTTAGACCTACTTAAGAGACACACAATAACCCTTTTCTATCTATTGTAAGATAACCATATCGTTTAGAGTGAGAGTCTCAGAGTATGTATGAAATTGATACTTGAAACCATAGGAAATCCTGATCATAGTTAGTGATCGTCAGACATCTGTATGTACTTTTATAAGTGCACGGACGTATATTTTAGCTGAAGGTATGTTTTTAAAAAAGTAATAAAAATCATGATTTTATCTTTTAATTACTCTTATCTCTTACAAATGCAATTGCATCTGAGCTTAGAGTATGCATTTTCGTAGAAAATTTTAAACAGCATAAGATATTCTAAGATCGAAAATTGATAAAACCTGAAATTCTAATTTACAGTGGCTCGAAATCAGGAACCAAGAAGTAATTTTTAATTTCAAATTAAAGGCAATTTGGGTATAGGTCAAAACACACAAAAAACAGAGAATGAACGAGACCAAATTACAATCATTAGCAAAAATAAGACAAGTATGTATATGTCAATTTAAGTTCAAATCAACTAAAGTCTTAGACAAAATCTATATTTTATTACTTAAACGTGACCTCAGACGGGCATATTGACATCACAAACTGGTGATGTTAATAGTTTTTGAAACATGATGTTACCACAAATTTGCAGATTTAACATTGTTGTGCTAAACAGGTGAATATATATGCATGTAAATTGCCTTGTTAGACCTATATGTTTAATCAGAAAAGCGCTAGGTCGATACCGATGCTGGGAGACTACTAGCTGGTCCCCAGGGTATCATAAGCTAAACTCTTAACCCTTTTAAGAAACACAGGTTCCAACTCCCCCAAAGTTTACCTTGGATGTATTTGGTTGTTCTATTTAGGTTCCTTTTAGTCATATGGATCCTCATTAACTCAAGTTATATCCATGGCTTTCAAATCTTTGTGGTTGAGCGTTACTGATAATAAACCAGAAAAGTGCAACGGATGAACCAAATTTATACAGTTTTATTTTCACCTAAAGGCCGACAAATCAGATAATCCGTAAAGTATTCCAAACCTAAATGCAGCCGAAGTGGAAAGGTGTCACTCGACAAACGAAAGATACATTTTTATTAAGCCTAGTTGGCCGAGTGGTCTAGATCGCTGTACACAGTGCAGATACAGTACCACGATTTCACTGTTGCATGGGTTCAAATCTCGCCGAGGGAAGGAAATCATTTAACTACCAAAGATCTGATTTTGTTGGGCTTAATATCAGAAGTTTAAGAATTTAAATATAACATTTCATATTTGCCATCAGAACGTATATTCAACGTGGCATCACCAATTTAAATGCAGAAATAACGATTAAATTTAAAGTGTTTTATTGATTTATTTAATCTATTCCTATAAATAAATAACTTATTCAAATAACATTAGCCCCTCCTTGTCAATGCAAAATAAAAAACACTTAAATTGCCGATGTTGCATTTTCTAGGCGTTGGATCTTACATAATTAACATACATTGTTTAAAAGATATTTGAATGAATTTTCTTACGGTTTTATTGTCGTCGTGTTTAAATATTGTCAAAATTTTAAATTAAGCCTTGACATCGCTGAAGATCACCTTCCTTCAAAGTCATGTCAGTATTAGTTTGTTCAACTTGAGAGATATCAAAAATCCAAAGGTATAGATAGATTTTTAACCGTCGATAGTTTTTGTTTAGTAGTAAATGAATCATCGCTGTATTGTCAGTCAGGTTTAATAACTCATACAGTTACTGTAAGTAATTTTTTTAATAACAATTATTGCCTTTTAACTCTTTGGTCAATAAAATACTAATTGGATATGAAAAGGGAAGAGAATGTTATGTATCTCTGAAATTTAAAAACAGTTTGAAATGTTTTGGTTTGTCTTTTTTTAAAATACAACCTTTCCGGGACACATACATACTAATTTGTACTTTAAATTACTATTTTTGAGAAATAGAAGTAAGCTAGCAGATGGTATTAATAGTATTATTGCTGTTGAAATTAAAATATCTGAACAGTCAAAATGGAGATATTTCAGGCTTTTTTAATTTTACATATTGATATTCACTTGACTTTGGTGGGAAAAGGATAAAAGGTGATAACTGCTTCAACACTTGAAGCGATCAATATCATCGCTTCAACACTTGAGAATATGTTTGTTCAAATAAATGAAGAACGGAAAATGTAACAGATATCAATTTTAACTACTTATATTGATCAAGAAGTTACAACCATTATTGTCTAGACAGATTTTGAAAACTGTTGGACCTTGGTAGCATAAAATCTTTTAAATTCAAAGTTTTTATTAATGGATTTAAAGCCATATGAAATGAGTTTCAGAAAAATTTAATGTTCAGGAAATTATTGAACCAATGCATGCATGTATACTAAACTAAGTCCTATATTCACGTTTTTAACATTTATTACGACTCTAAAACGTATAATCGACACATAATATTTCATTCAGGGATTGTTGATCGCAAGCTCATTAATTTTCGAGTTAACGCCCCACTTTGGAACTGGTTTTACTACCCTGCACCATTTGTTATTCGTTTACTGTATGATGTTTGTTCAGCCCATAGTATTGCTTTAAGGCGAAAAGCACAACTGTCCGGTCAACTTAATACATTTTAAGTGTAGGTGTCCATCATGTTTGGATCACAAATGTCGTTACAGGTCAAAAAGGGCAGACATCCATGATCTGATTATAAGCCAGGGCCGTAAATTAGAACTTGTATAAAAGGAGGCATTAGAATATGCGGGGGTCTTGGGAACAGATCCCCAGATGATATGAAGTTTTTATGTTTTATCTTGCTTGTTTGTCTCACCCTGGAGATATTTTGACTTGGTTTCAGAAAAAAACCTGTCAAACGTCATAATTGAAACTGCACTCTACGTCACTGATAATTTAATTTATTTTACAAAATTCACATTCTAATATTTGGCCTTTAAGCTTAGTGAAGATATTTTGAACATTGTTAGTTTATGACCATTATGTGTCAAATTCATAATTTCGTTCTTATTAACTTGCTTCTAATTTCTCGTATGCGGAGAAATGATTAACCTAGTGTTTGAACTTGGATATGAATCTCCACAACAGGTTTCCGTATATTTTTACGCTTAATCGATGCATTGATGACCTGGTAATCTAGAATTGCAACCAGCATTCTGAAATCAACGACTGACTTGACAACTGTTGACAAGGACAAGATTTAGGCAGTACAACCGAAAGGGTACAAAAAATGTTCTACTTCGCATTTGAAAAGTATTGCAAAAAAAGCCCAGCTTCCATTTTGCGTTAGGTTTTGTTATACTGAATTCGAAATGCTATGTAATAAGTTTTGTTGTGGATTATGAAGACGAATGCAAAGACATTTTTTGGAAGCATATGATGAATAAAATTTGTGAATTGGGTTTGACATGCATGTTTAAGAGGTCACGTTCTACAGTGTCATGACAGGCATACGGTGTCAAGATAAGAACTCTCAAATAATATATCATTTTTATTATCGATTATTATTTTTTTGGTCGGCTGGCAATAGGAGGCAACTGCCTACATGCCTCCACATAATGTACGGCCCTGTAAGCAAAGCAAAGACACGTGATCAATAGCATAACGTCCATGTTCCATGTAGTTCTGATATATGAACACAATCTAGTTTTACCCCCACTTTTAAACTGTCCTGCATATAAAGATAAAAACGGTTATAAAGAAATGGAAGACATGTTCTGACCAAAAAAGATACCCGTCAATTGCTATAACTGAACCGATGCATTGTGATTTTCTCAGCTGGTCAAGACATTGTCTTAGTAAAGATCAAGATACAAATTCACTTCTGTTGTTGTATTTCCAATTGACATACTGTATCATATTCGATTCAAAAGAAATAAGTAGTCGCATGTTGCGTATTTATATATATATATATCCATTTTATATCAATAAGTCTAATTGAAAACAACGTATAAACCTATGATTGCGTTGGATAAAAACCGCAATTTTTATACGTGTGCATGCAAAACAAATTTCTTGGTAGAGGGGTCTAAATACAGCACAAACAACATTTTCCAAAAGACCAAAAAAGTGAAAAGGTATATTTTAACAAAACGCATTTGACTAACAGGTCGAACAACGACTGTTCTTAAACCCTGCTGACTGCCATTGGCGATTGCCAAATAAACGGATCACAAGATGTGACAAAATGGATTTTTATTATTAATTTAATACCAAACAGAAAGCAATAAACTTGCAGAAAAGATGGTATACCGCAAACATGAGGTGCAAAAATTTGTACACCATATCCGGATTTCGACAATTAATGTCTCTTCAGTGATGTTAGGATTCGAAATGGTATTTGGAAGGCCATATTATTTACCTCAATTTAGGATAGACTTTTGAATTTTGAAGAGTCCAAATAGGATGAACGGATCATATAAACCCGAAGGCAAATATAATGTCGACTCTATATACTTTGCAAAAAAATGTCTTACACAAACAAACGATTCTCAACTTTTACCACATGAAGGCATTTAGGTAAGAATATACTTTAGTCATGATCGTCCTGAACATGCATGAAATATTTGCCACTGGACGATAAGCAACCAACAATCAATCAATCTATAGTCCGTTTGAGTTATATTAATTTTTAAATCAAAGTACTAAAGTACTGAACATCGGATGACTGCAAGTTCTTGTGGATGGTCACAAGCACTTGTCTCAGAAAAAAAATCACAATTCTGTACCTGAAAGTGAGGTTAATGTACAGATATTTATTTTTCTGAGACAAGTTCGTGCGTGGATGATAAATAAATGACAGGGAATTCAACCTCATCGTATTAACTATTATATTGTAGTGATACAAGTCAGTATACTCTGGTTTGTTGTTATATATTATATTAATATTTGTATATTACAGTTACATGTATATATAATTTTCATCCATTTGTATATCATTCTATTACTAATTAATAATAGTGCAGTGTAAGTGCATGGTGGACACTCTTCTGTAATAATACGATTTTTCTAATAGATTGAATTTGAGTAGGCATTCATATTTTCCCGCCAAACGTTTAATCTCCCATGCAGAGTTATCGGTCCTTGAGCGAGAGCAAAGACCGATAACTCTGCATGGGAGATTGCAAACGTTCTTGAGATATTCTTCCGCATGCGTTAACACACCTTTTCTGTACGTGTGCATAGATATTTAAGATTGTTTACCTGTATATTATATATTTCTAACGACAAAACATTTTCATATTATTAATCCATGTTCTAAAAAAAATATTTTTAGGAGTATCCATTGAAAAAATGAATTTTTAACAAGCGATAAGGAATGTTATTTTGCACTCGATAATGTCCGCGTATTTATCATGTTTATAGATCGGTTACAATCCCAACAGGAAAGTTACGTAATGGAAATCTAGGCGACAGCAATACACCGGAATGCCCTCACGGTCATCCGATGTAAAAAAATCAGATTTTAGTTACGTTGCTCATTTTACAGTTCATATTTATCTATTTGGAATAAAATTTGACGGTAAATGCACTTTTTTGCTTACGTTATTAAAACGTCATTCATCATCATTTTTAACAAGGGTAATTCAAAGGTAACGGAGTGAATAAATTGACCGTTAGAGTACCTAGCTAGTTGTTCTATTCACAATTATATACAACATACAATTTAAATTTCAACAGCGTTCATGATCAGTCACTGTGGTCAAGCGTCTGTCGTTTGTATTTCAGTGAATGGTACTGTTAGTGACAACTAAATAGCTGTTGTGTCTGGGAACACCTAACAAGGACAAAACACTTGCATGACCTTAACAAAACTGACACTAATTAAACGTTATCTTTGACCGAGGTAGTTTGCAAGTAAACTGCCATAAATACTAATAAATTTTAAAAATTACAATTAAGATGTAACTAATATAATCAGCGTCGGACTTTTGATGGTACGCGGGCTGTTTTTCTCGTGTATGTAATTAAATATACCCCTGAAGGTGTTAGTCTGATGTGGTATATAATTATAGTTTAAACAATGATTTTATGGTAAATGCAAGGTGATAGTCTTTTCAATAATTATACCATACACGACGAAATTCGGGGGTATGCAGGAATCACTGTCTGTCTGTCCATGTAAGTCGTACCTGGTTCAAAACTTTAAATGCATTTAAAGATTTTAATGATACTTGGTATTATTTGTTGGTTACTACCGAAGGGTGTCGCGATTAAGGTTGAAATGTCTGTCTGGAAGGTCCGTGCCACAAACTTATTAAAATGTACGAAGTTGAATCTATGTAAATTTGCTGTACAATTACGACTGCCTTGAATGATATTGGTGTGCGTTTTCAACCAAATTGCTAAATAGGCAATGTGTTTACTTTCATAGCTTTGTATATAAATACATGTACATATATCATTTTGGGAGCTTGGCTCTCCGGTATACATACGTCTAATTGGTAGAGTTTTCTTTCAGGATTTAACCTTATTTTATAAGATATAGTCCCTTGTGGAGAGTTGTTTCATTAGCAATCATGCCACATCTTCTTATTTTTATATATGATGGATATCCAATTACATTTAATGACACCACGGCGCTGTCTACAAGCAGTTGTATGAATTAAACACCCTTTCACTTGTGTCTGATTTTCGCGGCATGCATTTCACTGCGATATTTACTCTTTGCGAACATTTCACGGTTCATTTAGTTGCATTGTATATTGAAATGAAACGCGAACAATATAAACATTGCGAAGATTTTACTGTCCCTCGTAAGGCAAAAACCGCAAACTGGATAATATTAAGCCCAGTACAACGAAAATTATATTCATATGACGGTTTTTTTTTTTTTTTGTATTTGCAAAAACGAACAATCAAAGAATATACTATAAAAATCAAAACGTGTCCACTGTACCATAAATCGATTAATTTAGTATCCTTTTGTTTATTTTTATTTTTGGTTTCAGCGGTAGTTTTTATGATGGAAGTTTTGACATGTTGACATAATAATAAATCTTTATGTTATTTTTGACATGATTTTTTTACATACAAAAGCAGGTTAAGCAGAGTATTTGATTATAGTTCCTGAAGTATTGTATGCTTGTGTAAATGATGTGAATGTAGTTGCATTGTAGGGAAAATTGATATAAAGGATTAAGTGGTTTTTGAGGTAGATATAGAATTTATTGTTGAAAGATTTGATTTTCCAAAATTTCTCAGAGTGTCAAACTGATCTAAATTCGA
Source organism: Mytilus coruscus (assembly GCA_017311375.1). Lineage (NCBI taxonomy): Eukaryota > Metazoa > Mollusca > Bivalvia > Mytilida > Mytilidae > Mytilus > Mytilus coruscus. The sequence goes on along the minus strand of CM029600.1, from coordinate 67,700,566 downwards.
ACATGGGAAAAATAGTTTTTTTTAACAAATTCTTCTTTGAGAATATCAATTAAAAATGTGCTATAGTCATGTGCTATGTAAAGGATTAAGGGGAATAGTTCTCAGCTAATTCAAAGGAAGACTACAAGATACCTATAGTTTGAAACATTTTCAATTTAATCTTTTAAAAACCGTGAAATAAATCTGTAAAGGACAAGGTATCACAAGAGGTATTATCTTGCCTCCGAAATTCAACGTATATATGTAATATGTAATAATCTATATGCATGTTCGAATTCAGGCGGGGCGACCCATTTTTATGTAATAAAGGTAAATTTGTTCAGCCAATTTTGCGTCAAAATAAGGTCTTCTAATTCCTTATTGTTAGGACGCCCCTTAACATCAAATCCTGGATCCGCGCATGAATCAGATATACTTTAGAACACAAATGTCCGTTGTGATGTAATAAATATGTCGAAATTGGCTTATCGGTATTTTGTTCTAAAGTGGTCATTCAGTTAGACATAGTCTTTAACTATATTTTATATTTATTTTTAGTCAAGAAAAAAGGGGGATTTTCTTAAAATTAAACATAATTGTATATGGCAACTGGTAGAAATAATATCATTTTGTTTAAGGACTTGTTGATATCTTTATTCGTGATAGAAATCCGGACAGTTTGGCAGTTTTAGCAGTTTTTTTCACGAAAAAGAAGCACAAGAAAAATATGAGAGACACAGTTTAAACCTTTTATCTGACAGAATAATGTCTTGTGAACATCTAAGGAATGTTACGTGATAGATCCAAGACCTTTTTAATTTTCGAATTAAAGGGCTTAAAAATGGCCTTATAATTCTTTCTCCTTTATTGATATAACTAGTTCCTTCTGATTAAGCGGTCATATTTTTCTACAAGCTTCTCCGGTTTTAACGGATTTCGTTTTGTTCAATCTTCAACTGCTTTTTTTAAACAAATTTTGTTTATTTTTTTTTTTTTTTTTTGGGGCATGTGTTTTATTTACCACCGCTTGGCATCTTCCTTTAAAATAATAAAATATCTAAAGACTTTGATAATGTGTTGCAGAAAATTATTATAATATTATGTTTACTACATATATTTGCGGGATCAAATATAATTATACATATGAATTTAAAAAGATAAACATTTTCTAAATTATGTCATTTAATGTTTCAGGTTTTAAATCTTTTATAGCAAAATGTCGTGGGGATACGGAAACGACAATGGTAAGTTTTTTCCAGTTCAAATGTCGTTTCATTATGTAATTTTCAATTCTTCAATTACAATCATACACAAAGTATGTGCAACATGAGTTCACTTGCAAATCAACTAAAACAAATGAGAGAAAAGATAGGGGACTTTTAATTAAAAAATTGCAAAACTGTTTGTAGTAATTATTTAGATTTTTGATGAGTGTAGACAGTTTTTTCTCATAAATATATCAAATAAATATGAAAATAACACTTGATAAATTTGTGCGTCCGAATGAATTTTCTGGATATCCATATATATATATATATGCACATATGTATATAAACAAGTCTGAATTGAAAACAGAAATTATGTTCAAACCTATGATTGCGTTGGATAAAAACCGCAATTTTTATACGTGTGCATTCAAAACAAATTTCTTGGCAGAGATGTCTGAATACAGCACAAACAACATTTTCCAAAAGACCAAAAAAGTAAAAAAGGATATTTTAACAAAACGCATTTAACTAGAAGGTCGAACAACGGATGTTCTTAAACCCTGCTGACTGCCATGGCGATTGTCAAATAAACGGATCACCAGATGTATATATCAATACCATACAAAGCCACTTTTGGAACAGGTTGAAAACAGAAATAAGACCAAAACGCTCCAGATAATGAATTAATATGGGAAGATAATTAGTTCCATGGGATAGCTACTGTTCATTTGATTAAAGAAATATATGATTGTCAGGTACATTTTCATTCGGTCAATAAATTCTTCATGCGAAGAAAGGAGGTCACCATGTACAGGGACACAATTTTGCCTCCATATAAGCATTGCTTCGTATAAAACACTCTCTGTCTGTAATTTCAGAGTCCTGTTAGTCGTAAAAAAGTCGATGGTCGCCAAAATAGATACATGGTGGTAAAAAACGCTAAGTTTTTGTCAAAGTTAATTTCAGTAAGAACTAAGACCATGTAGATCTTTTGTGGTAGTTTATATAGCTAAACATTCTTAGCAACATACAGCGTAACACTCTACTGCATGTAACACGATTATCTTTGGAAGTTGGAACGTATATTTACATTAAAATCTGAAGTTATTTTAGAATTGAAATTGCTTCATTTGCTATTTTCTGCGAAAAACCGGAAGTGTCAAAATTTCTCATTTAAAATTTGACTTTTCTCACTTTTATCTTGACATTTCTCACTTCCGTCTTCACAATTCTCATTTCAAACTTTGAACTGAGAAATGTCATTTTGGAAATAAGTAATTTAAATAACAGAATGTCGACTTCCCTTTCATGATGTCGCGTATCAGTAAAAAAAAATAGTCAAAGTGATATTTGTAACGTTATAGACATTTTGAGCTCGTGCAATAAATCGAAAAGTTCAAAAAAACTTGATCACTCTATGGCTTTGAATAACTGGTATGACCTTTATTATTTTTAATCGTGTTACTAACTACTAAAGGTTGTATCATGAATATTCAATAAGGTTGTTCTAAGGTGAAAGTCATAACCTCAGTTGAACATTTCCTATACAATGTAAAAATCCTTAGAACTTTTTTTTAAAATTGCTTGAATCAAAAGAATGATAAATTCGCTTAACAGTAGAAGTTTGACATTAATAACTCGAGTGTCTTTTTTTAAGATCAAAAGCAACAAACAGTGTATGTTTCATAAACTAATAGGTAACATCTGAAGCAAGAGTCAAGAAATTAATATTCATTTGTTAAGATACATTTCGTTTCTTACCAAAAATCAATTGTAAAAGGATTTTTGTCGCGGATTCGTAAATGTTAAAGTGTTCTTATACTTGCATCAAATTTATTGGATACTAAGGGCAAAATTCTGTCCCTGTCGGCCACCTTTTTTCATATGAAGAATCTCAGACCGATTGAAAAATGTACCGGACAAAGAACAGTAGGTAACACATGGAGCTATTTTTCCTCATCATATCAATTAATTATCAATCCAAAAGACAAGGAAAGAATCTGCCAGTGATAAAGCGCAGAAAATTCAGACTTCCACTTTAGGAGGCATATTGGATAGGGGAAAATTTATTTTGCTGTCACGACACTAGTCAAGTACGGACCCGTCAAAGAATATATATATATATATATATATATATATATATAAACGTTATTTAACGGGCATACATCACTGGCCTCTTATCAACGAAAGGCTCGGGATGGAAAGTCCCATTCCGAACTGACGTGGCAGCGTAGTTATGCATCCGGGAGAGTATAACTGACGCCCTCTTTAGCATGGGCTTTAAAGCTGGATGGGAAAAGTTCAGATGACCATATTTCCATACCTAGTACACATTGTTGATTTACTGTAGTAATTGGTTTACATCCTTAAAACATACAAACCCATGAACTTTCATTTAACAAACAATCAATCGGTTAGAAATCTCCAAATTTTCAAGTAAACCTCGGGATTTGAAAGGAACCTTCCAGTCGTACTTGGTTTCAACTGGTCTTGCAGTTTTCCACTAATTTCCCATGGGCTCCCCCAAACTTCCATCCATGATGGAATCACAATCAACGCCTAAATACTAAAAACAATATAAATACCATTCAAGGAACATTCCTGTTATAAATGACCTTAATTGGTTCTGAAAACGATTTCTACATATTATGTTTAATAGTCTCTAATGTCGAAATTTAGGGAAAAATCCTCTATGTGCCGTGCAAGAAATCATTGTTTTGGTTGGTTGAGAGACTCCTATGCATATTGTCTTTTGGTTAATAGTTCTCATTTCAATACAAAGCAAATATATGTTGCAGTAAAAGTATCTAAATATGAGTAAAACGTTCTCTCTCCCACATTTTGTTAGTGCGTTAAAATAAATTCAATTGATAACTCTAATACTGTGGATTCGTCAAAGCAGCTGAATCACAAAACGCACGAGACGTTCCAAACATGAGACAGTATTTATTTAAGCCAAATGGACGTACGCCTTTTCAACACGGGTCTTCTTGTAAGACTGGTGACCGTATTCCGTTTAACTTTTGGGGTCGGAATAACAAATAATTACATTCTAGTATTTTATTCTTTCTCTCACTTCATTTGTATTCTGAATGTTAAATTAAAACATTTTATTATTTGAAAAATGAAATTCCACAAGTTTAATGTTCCATCAACTTACAAGATTACAAAGATATATTGAAAAGGAAAACTAATCATTAAAGCATATATGCAATAATTATATTTATGTATTATACTTTTTTATTAATATTGCTGTCAAAACAACTCTATTAAAAACGAAAACAACATAACAAATGGTCATCACTCAACTTTATTTGTTTAAAAATCATCGTACAACGCGGGAAAAATGCTTGGCTTCTGAAAAGTATTTCAGTTATAAAGTAAAGCTATAAGACACAAAAGCAAACACCTTGAGATACTTGGGACATTTAATCTGCACGGCCTGGAATAAGAACACTACACTAAAACAATTGGGTTAAATCAAGGAAGAATAAAGATATAAAAGTTTAAGTAAACAGATCTATTTTAAAATAGATAAAGATATAAACAAATCTTCGTGTTATTGCTGCTAGATATATTAACTTATTTATAAACAACTAATGAAATACATTTAATGCATGCTATTTATCTTTACAAATTAAACAACGTGCACATTTTCGGGTCTGGACAACTATATTTGGCACAATAAATAACATAAAAAATAAGAAAGTCATAAGTTTAGGATCGAACAATAAATAGATTATTCCATGTCTGTTTTACTTTCTGAACCCGCTTTTAGACGAGATTTAAAAAATACGATTTTTATGGACAAGCCGCAAAAACTATAATATTATCGACAGATTGTTCTTAGCTAAACGCCAAGTGCCTATTTTTTATAGTGTTCATTTTACAACGTTTGAAGTTAAAAGGCGAGATTAATTAACAATGCAAACACATTTTTTATTAGGACCATGTACTTGGTGTAAGCAGTTCCCTATTGCCAATGGGAAAAGACAATCGCCAATCGACATTGTTCCAGACAAGATAACCTTTGATCAACAATTAGCTAATTCACCATTGGTTGTCAAATATGAAAAAGAACAAAAAGCTGAAGCAATGAATACAGGAAAATCAGTAAAAGTACAAGCAACCAAAGCATCAGGTACTCAGATTAGAATATAAATAGTTACTGGAACTGTACAGTGTTAATCTTTATCTCATTGAGTTATAGAATGATACACTTTTAAACACTGGCGATCCCAAAATGATATGAACAACATGCATGTATTATTAAACTTAATAGCAAAAAGTCCAGTTCCGGGAAACGGAGGGTAGATTAGTACATAACTTATTATTTCTTTAGCATTTATTTAAATATTTAATTTTTGTCAGATTGTGGCAATGAAATGCAAAAAGGGCCAAAATGAAGAAGTAAATCTATAAAAGACAAGTTGTAAAATATAACAATTTATCACAGCTTTCAGCCTATTTGCTGTAGAGTGTCAGAATTCAAAACCTAATTTGATATTTTCATCTAAAAATGTAAAGCCTCTCGTATATACTATTTCTTAAAAGTTCAGCTCATATTTTGACACGCCCCCTCATAGGAATAACCCTCCCTGAACCTCCACGTTTTTGTGATGCTATCAAGTCAGTTGTAGATAACTTGTACTTTTTCACAACCTGTTGATTATCTTTTACAAATTTAACTTCATATGTGTATTTTAATTGCATAAATTTTAAAAACACTGAAAAGCGTTTTTGATATTTCAGAAATTAAAGGAGGTCCTTTAACAGGGACATACAGGTTAGAACAGTTTCATTTTCATTGGGGAGCAGATGACAACAAAGGTTCTGAACACACAGTCGATGGCAAGATGTACGCTGCAGAGGTAAATTATCAGTTAAATAGGAAATAAGGAGCAATAAGCATATTTCAAAATGAAATTTTAAAGTTACAAGTGACACAGATGGAAAGTTCTACGGAAAAAAAATCATATGTCTGCGTTATTTTGTGTTTTCATTTGAAATGGTAAAGTACAGGTAAACAGACATGAGTGTTTAATTAATATGCATGCGTTACCGCATAAGTCATATGAAGAAAACTACTAAATACAAGTTGATAATTGTTTGTCACCTTAAAGCAACAGTGCAATTGAGGCTATAAATAAAAAGATGTGGTATGAGTGCCAATAAGACAACTCTCCATCCAAGTCGCAATGTATAAAAAGTAAACAATTATAGGTCAAAGTACGGCCTTCAACACGGAGCCTTGGCTCACACCGAACAGCAAGCTATAAAGGGACCCACAATGACTAGTGTAAAACAATTCAATCAGGAAAACCAACGGTCTAATAGTATGTATACAACAGCACCTGCAAACTACTTTTTAAGTGTCAAATCGAAGGTATAACAAAACGTTTCTGTTTTTTTTTTTTTTTTTTTTTTTAATTTCCTTTTTTAAAAAAGAAATTTTATTATCGTCTGATATGCTCGGTAAAGTTTTTACTTGTTTTAAAAGCGCATATAACTGTTTATTAGACATTTTCAAATTAAGACTGAAGACCTACTTCAGTTTTGACAATGAAATAAGTTAATGAATGTTGTAATTAAATTCAAATATTACATAGAACGATGAAAGTATTTTTATTCCAGCTGCATTTAGTACATTACAATACCAAATATCCTAATTTTGGAGCGGCTGTAGATAAACCAGATGGCCTTGCAGTGTTTGGATTTTTTATCAAGGTATGTAGTGGAGAGTGTAAATATATCCGCTGGCCTCTATTTCTACTGTGTTTTCCTACTACTATATTCAATAAATGAGGTAAAGTTTTTCTACTGAAGACACCAAAAGGAGAATAAAAAATCGAAGGTCGAAGAAAAACGACAAAACCATGGCAAAAAAAAAAAAAAAAAAACGAAAACGACCAAAAAACAAACAACAGTCTTAAACTCTACATAGAAAATTAAAGACAACAAGAGCCCAACCAGAAACCGGGGATGATGTCAGTGCTCTGGAAAGGTAAGCATATCATGATCCATATGTGGCACCTGACGTGATGCTCGTGGCATATACACAACTCTAATGACTTTTTTTATGTCATTAGGACTACATCCTCTAATTAATGAATTACAGTAAAGACTTACTTAGTGTGCATACACACAGTAACATAAGCTAACGTCTCAATTTGAAATATTCCTGCATCTAAATGCGCATACACAATTTTCGTCTTGGATTCAGCCAAAAATGTACGAACTGCATTTTTGTGTATACATTTTTCGAAGATTTGATATACACTCTCGTAAAAATAGAATTCCACAAGTTACATGTATTTTCATCACAATTTATATGAACGTCATTTACAATCATTTTTGAATGGATTAATTGTTGTTTGCTTAGTGTCCAGTGGCAAATATTCAAATTCATATTCAAGACGAGAACGAATCAAATAAACACATAAAAAAGGGGTAAAGCAAACTATGTTTGTACCGAGATAATTGCGAGACATTTAGACTTTTGATGAAAAAGGAGTATATGTTTCATAGGTGCAGACATTTTGCCTAGCAACAGGCCGCCTATGGACCTCTCCAGAGTTGTTTAGAGTTGTTTAACACGTAAAGGGTATGACCCGCTCTGTTTGAGGTATCGGGATTTAACGTCTTCATTCCGATCAGAAGTGGCTGTGAATTTAAACATCCCACACATGGTTTTTTTACCGAACACAAAACCTAGATAAACAAATATATGAAACAAAAAATTTTTAAATCAATAAATATTTTGGATTACAAATATCATGCATCAGTATGGTGTAAAATGGCATCACTAGCTATGCTAATTTTCAAAAATCTTGATTGTTATACAAACACCGAACATCGTTTGCAGAAAAATTAAAGTTACAATTCAATAATCTTGAACTTCATACAAATTAATTAAAAACAAAAGATGGAAAGTTTAGAGGATACTTAAACTCTAAGCTTTCCATCTAATTTTTTGAAGAGTCATATGCTCTATTATATGCTGTTTTTGTCACTTTATCTCGGTCTATCCTCTTCAAAACCTACCTTCAGGTATTTCTGTATTGCTGAATAATTTCACTTTTAAATATGAATATTAATTATTTGTCAATTGTCTTACGCAAACAACAACCAATTCAATTAAGATTGTTTTACGTCATAAGTATCTCAGACTTCTCGCTGGCCTACGAAAATATACGTTTTATACAGATTTTAGTGAGCGCTATATGTATTTTAGACATAAATTTACACAAGCCAAAAAAAAGCGAAAGTCGTATCTGTTCAGCTATATTTAAATAACTTGCAACAACAGGTTTACTGCAGTAGTATTATCTAAACTGGAAATTAACTATAAAGTAAATCATGCTAATACTGGCTACAGAGTGGACATTGTCCTCGAAGAACAAATCCTAATAAATTAGAACAAATGTTGATACTTTGTGCCAACAAATTCCAATAAAATGCATTTTAAATTTTCAGCCTGGGGCTAAGCATCTCGGTATGAAAGAATTGACAGATACCACCTTGTGTAGTATTACAGCGGAGGGGAAAACATGCAATATGGCTTGTGATTTAGACATGGCCAGTCTTCTCAACTGTAAGTTTCTTTCAACATGATAGAACTGTAAATAGGCTAATAAAATTATATGAAAAAAGGACACATAGTCAACCCTGCTAGAACGGTCACCTCTTTTAAGCGAAAACCTGTCTTGTCAGGTCGCCTCCTCTTGTCCCGCAGTAGAAATACAAGTATCTATGCATTTTTAACCTCATTTCAAAGGTCACCTGCCTTGTACTGCAGCTTTCTCTGGTTCTAAAGGTGACCACTACATACAGTTGTGACTGTACCTCATAATCTGGAATTACAATGTTATCTCTCATTATGGACCATTATGCTAGTTTTAAATTCAATTGCTTCTGTAAATCCATTTATAACGATAAAAACAAAAAGATGGTTTCTCTCATTTTTTCTCCATAATGCTTTAGTCACATTGATATCGGGTCTGAACTATTGCTATATATACGATATTAATGATATACATGTATAATGGTTTTCAACAGCTGATCTGACAAAATATTGGACCTACCTTGGTTCTTTGACAACGCCACCATTATATGAAAGCGTGACATGGGTTGTCTTTAAAGATCCAATTGAAATGTCTAATGACCAAGTAAGTATTAAATTTAAAAAATGAATAAGATAACTGAATATCAATTTGTTAATTTATGCAGAAAAACTGTCGAACAGTGTATATACGTTTACGACTGGTAAGAAGTATCAATGCGCTTCGCATTTTGAAAATTGCTTGAAGAAGTCAAATTTGAATCAGAAATGTCTAAAATGTCTGGAAATACACCAGTTGTGCAGCTTTATGAGAAAGCAAAAATAGGAATATAGCGATATTATAATTTCCTAAATTTTTCAGAAGAATAAAAATATCTATCAGAGCAATGAACTTATATATAATTAGCTACATGTACTGTCATCGCCTAAGGCTCACATGAAGCGACAAACGTTCTGTTCGCAAATCTTTAAGCTGAACGATGAGCTGTTGGTCGGGTTGATTCATTCTGGTGTCTTTACCAATCATATTGGCTTTTATGTAAAATTATGAATTGCCAAAGACCAACATTTTATAGAACAGATTTGCCATCATCGGGAAAGCCAAGAATGTATATAAATGACTTGGAGCATGCACAATGGTGACATAATGGCCATATAAAGACAGTCTAGTGTTAATTTCGGGTAATTTTTGAAGCACGCGATTTTAATTACTTTATAAATCAGTTGATTTTTATAGTTGTTATTATTTGTATGTGTCACGAGGATCTTGTTTACTTTTATGACAATAAATATAAATAAGAAGATGTGGTATGAGTGCCAATGAGACAACTATCAATCCAAGTCACAATGTGTAAAAAGTAAACAATTATTGGTCAAACTACGGCCTTCAACACGGAGCCTTGGCTCACACCGAACAGCAAGCTATAAAGGGCCACAAAAAGACTAGTGTAAAACAACGGTCTAATCTATATAAAAACGAGAAACGAGAAACACTTATGAACCACACCAACAAACGACAACCACCGAACAACAGGCTTCTGACTTAGGACAGGTGCATAAAAATGCAGCGGGTTTAAACGTTTTAATAGGCGCCAACCTTCACCCTAACCTGAAACAGTGGTTTAACATTACAACATAAAAAGACACACAATAAAATATCAATTAAAATGGCTTAACTCGATCAAAACGACATTACACATAAAACAAGTAAATATACACTTAACGAATAAGTTTGATCTATCATGACACAATATAAATAAAAAAGAATTTCATATGATATCAACTGTTTTTGTATTTGTAGTTACAGGCACTACGTAGCCTGAAATGTGGAAGTAACTGTATAGTAGACAACTATAGGCCACCTGTTCCACTTGGTGACAGAACAGTCCGAGCATCATTTAAAAATTAATAATAATAAACTATAGATCCATAATCGGGAATCTCATTCTATGTACTTGCGTAATATATGGTTCCCGGTGTCTCCGATATTTTACAACATGCAATATTTAATGTTTTTAAAATTGGTGTACAAATGCAGCGACATTGTACAATTCTTTTAATAAGTCATTTTATCAATTCTGCATTTGGTCTAAAGATGTATTTCGATACGAGTCACTTCCCTTTTAAGTGATACTCATGCAATCAAGATAGTTATTTTTACTATGTTAATTTACATCCTTGTTCTTTGGTGTCTAATATTCAATCATAACAAATCTACGTATGTTTTAAATAGCTACCTTTTAACCTCATCATTGTTCGGCGATTTTGCACTATACCAGAAAATATTGTAGCAAATTTTTGGTTAGTACTCTTGTACTCTTTATTAGAAAATAGAGTTGGTATATATGCAATAATACAGGTTTCTGGAATAGCGATACTATTCAAGTTTCATTATGTTTGATAATAAACAAAGGAAAATTATTAAGGGCACCTATATCACACGTTCTAATAACAAAGAGATTTACCATATCCCAAAAAAAGTTCTAAATAAATACAGTAGGCATTACAAATATGTTAGGGCTCTTAGAATAATTATAATTATACCTGTTAAGAATTTTGTGTTAATCCTGAGAGGTTTACTTTATTTAACCACGATCATTGTAAGAAGATAGATAACTCGACTGTTTTATTATTCCACCTGACAAGGAGAGTAACATGACATATTGTATTGTACTGAAAATGTGTAAATAAGTGCTATTTTATAAAGTCTTGAAATTATAATAAGTGCTTAAAATTTTGAATTTTATTATGCCATGTGGCGTGCTATTTTATAAAGTCTTGAAATCATAAGTGCTAAATATTTTGAATTTTATTATGAAAAGTGCTATTTTATAAATTCTTGAAATCATAAGTGCTAAATATTTTGAATTTTATTATGAAAAAGTGCTATTTTATAAATTCTTGAAATCATAAGTGCGAAATATTTTGAATTTTATTATGAAAAAGTGCTATGTAACGTGTTACAGTTTTATGTTTTACATTTTATTATTTACATATGTTAGTATTCCTAGACAATTAAGAAACTAAGTATTTAAGTTTTATTACAATGATTATAAATTGTGTATTGTCACTTTTTCAGTTGTTATACAATAATATAACCATACAAATATTTGTGTATTTTAAATATTTTGCCGAGAAATGCTTTATTATGAATATTTATGATGTGAAATTATTCAAAATTACATTTATAATTAAAGACACATTCGGAGCATTTTTGAGTTATTCATTACACTAAGCCTGGTTTAAATCTCTGGACTAGTTAGTCCCTTGGGACCTGTGTGCTGACCATTGAACAACAGGTGTGATTTGTTGATTGGTTGAGTGATTGGTGTTTTCTATACGCATCCTAGCTTAGCACAAAAGGCTATATTTTCGGCAATTCAATAAGTTAAATATTTTTGTGTAGTGGTTTATATAAAAATAAGGAGATGTGGTATGATTGCCAATGAGACAACTATCCACCAAACTTCAAATGAAGTGGAGGTAAGCAATTATAGGCAACCGTACGGCCTTCAACAATGAGAAAACCCATACCGTATAGTCGGCTATAAAAGGCCCCGACATGAAAAATATGAAGCAATTCAATTGAGAAAACTAACGGCCTAATTTTTAACAAAACAATTTACGAAAAACAAATATGACAAACATGAACCAACGACAACCATATGTTATTATGTGTGCAGATAAAACATATTCACGGATCTAACTAAATAAAATGTACATTTATTGAAATTTAGAAAATTTTGGTTATATTAGAAAGGGTAAACAGGTGAGTGTCTGGACATCTACTTTATATACTCTCGTTCCGACAATAAAACTCTTTTAAGTGGGGCGTCCGTTTTGGATGTGCGGGATGTATAAATACGCGGCATCGTCCGGACTGAATTAGGACGCTAAATTCGATGCCTCGTGTAGAAAGTGCAACGCCCTCTGCATGTATTACTACCCTTATTACAACTTTCTGAGGGGTCTGTAGGTTGCCTGTTTTAAGGCAAAATTTCTGTCCCTATCCAATTGCAACATGTCCTCATTTTCCAGTGGCAGTCCAAATTTCTCGTCCTTCATCCCGGTCGACCCTTATCTTGCAGAACCTACCTATTATATTGATGTTCTCGCCCTGAACATGCATGAACAAATTGCCACTTGATGCAAAGCAAACAACGATCAATTAATATATTTGTATAATATCAGAGACGCTAACAAACATACAAGTGAAAGACAGTCTAAATCACATGAAATCCAAATGGAATGAAACCAAAAACATGAAAATGCATACGCATAATGTTAATAGCAGATTATTGATTGTTTTTGGTTTAATGTATATTCCCTACTTTTATAAACTCGGGACGAATGGGAGCTTGGCATATTGTATATATACCTGATTATTGTTGAAGACTGTATGTTACCTTCTATAGATGTATATTGGTTATTATTGTCGTTGGTTTGCTGTCTTATTGACGCATGACCCACATTTTTTTTACTCATATGGATAATATTATTTTATTACCCCACGCATCATCCGTCACACGATTTCAAAGAACTATCCTGTAGCGGAAATTCATGCCCGTGCAGGAACAATTCCGATAAGAACATTAGACTTATCTACTTCCATACTAGGATGTGAATACGCATGCATACATCTTTTAAAGGTTCATATTGCTTGATAGCAAAGTCCGGGTAGCTCATAATTCACTTCAGCTCTATATATGCACATGTAACCACAGAGATATAATTATGCTAGTACAATTACGTATTTGGAATAATAGACCTTATGAATGTGAACGTGTCTGATTTTTAGTCATTCGGTTGACATGAGTGAATCCACTTTAGTTCGGAAAAAGAAATTATATAGATACTGAAAAGGTTAGTTTTATCCTATAATACAGAAACAAAGACATCACAGATATGAATTCATACAGACAAGAATTCCATGAAAAGTAAGCTTAATACTTAGGGAACAACAGTTAGATTTTCGGAGGGAGGGGCAAGAGGAGTTCGAAAATAAATAACCTGGCCTGGTAAGAGCTCAAAATAAATAACTTTGTACAAGACAGGCTGAAGCTAAATGCAGGATAGATCAGGAGACAAAAGTATTCAAGAGTAGAAATAAATTTCTGCGGAAAAAAAAAGCATGAGTTGCAAAAGATGAAATTACATATTCAATCCGGAAAATGTAATTGCGGAAGATGACGATTGAAAATTGGAAACTGGGACCTAACACGTTTATAGGACAGTACTAGATTCAAAATTAACAAAACACAATTGTTCTAAAGAACAGCATTCACCACAAAAATTGAGATACATAAATTGGCAGTTCTGTCAGTTTGTCAATGTCATACATCGCCAAGTCATCGTCAGTCTGGAATTTAATAACACATGTCAGTCAAATATGTTCAATTAATTAGAAGAATGTACAAAAATACGGATGTATCTATAGTTTGTACCAACCATAGTTGATTTTTAAGGATTCAGAGAGTGGTGTATTCAATAAAATTGTTTTCTGACTAAATATAAGAGATAACATAGCCACTTTAGACAAATATTAAAAGTGGATCGCGGGCGGGAATCTTGATTGACAATGATTTCTTATGTAATGAGAGTATCACGCTGTATGCATGTTAAATAACTCTTGCAGCAACTCTTTGAGTGGTCTGTATAGTTGGCCTGTTGGTAGGCAAAAATGTCTGTCCCTATCCGATATGTCATCCTTTTCAAGTGACGGTTCACATTTCACGCCCTTTTCCCGTCGACTGACTTTGCAGAGCCTGTTTACTAGAATTTGATTGGTTAATGTGTTCTCGTCCTCTATATGCATAAGATATATGCGACTGTCATTGACGTACAACAAACATTCATCTACACAAAAGTTTGTAACATCATAGCGAATGTCCAAAATTTATTGGAGAGGATGCACTGCATGATCAAATGTCCACTTCAGAATGCTGTACCAAATCAAGTAAACAACTCAATCTAATTAAAATATTCGTTATACTCATACGAGCACGCGAGTTTATATGGATCAGAAATTAATCAGATAGGTAAACAACTGCCACTCCCTAGTCACGAAGTCACTATGTTAAATGATCATTTTTTGTAATTCTGGTTTTCTTGTCTACCGTTGTGAATAGTAAATGTTCGAAGAGAAATAACTCCATATTGTAATAGTGCAAAACAGTATAAATTTTATTTTAAACTAATTAGGTTAAGAAAATACAGTTACATAAATAAACAACTATGTTGTTAGTACAAAATATGTTGAGATATGAAAATACAATTTGTTATTATTACAAAAATAAAAATGGTTGACGTTGTACACTAAATCTATTTATTATACATGTATGTAGTAAATGATGATGAAAGTCATCCATATTCAAGACGGTAAATATATAGTGCAAATTCTTACACACCATACGAGGTAATGAATGGTTCCATCGAATTCTTTTCTCTCTTGTCTTGGTTTATCATCTAAAATTAAGTATTGCTTTAAAATCTGAAAAAAAATAAAATAAACGCAATGCAATTGAAAAGTTGATAAGCCGTTTCAGAATCTAAAGGACTATGGATAATTGTATTGTTCGTACCCAAAAAATGAAAATAACGTCACGTTATTGGTTGAATTTCAATTGTTTAGGACGTTTTTAACCAACCACGACGCCTTGGTGTACACTTTTGAAAATATTACCCAGAATGCATTATATTCTGAAACGGCTAATTGAGTGGTGCTTACCGACATAGGCATACAATACAATAGTATATCTGATTAAACTGAGATGTCAACGCGACAGCAACCCAAAACATAAAAAAAACATAAACGACACCGGTATAAAGGTTGACGCATAGTCTTAAACATGCATATGCAAGTCCGTACGCATTGTTTTTTTTTCCTAAATGCCACGTGTTTTCGGAAGAACAAGCAACTACTAATTTTAAGTATTTGGTATTACCTGGCCGGGACTGAAAACCGTAACAAACGCTAGATCGCCAAGTCCGTAAAATATTATGAAGAGGTTGATTATATGTAGTAATGGAGAAACTTAGGTATTCATTTTGGTGCCAGCATAATATATTAAAAAGGCACCCCGAGATAAGCATCGGAATTTTATTCAGTCTTGCCGTCCTTGATTTGTTCTAAAGGGACCATCTTTCATTTAGATTCATTGACAAGTGTTTTTTTTCAGAAAATAATCTTTTTGAAACAGCCGTCCCTCCTATAATCTGTGCTGAGGTAGCAATAATATGATTTTACATTATTTTTAGAACATTTTCTCCTGATATAATAATTTGAAATGGAATCCTATCAATAAGTTGTACAGACATTTAAAAATGGTTGGGACGTATGTAAGGAATATAGGATACACCAAATAATGTTCTTCCAATTAATTACAGCGGACTACACTCTGCTGCAGTCCGATTACCTGAACCTATAACTTTTATATATTTTATTAGATCAATGTATGAACTGTATTGTTTTGTTTTTTTTTTGCTTTTTGGATGTTTCATTTATTCTGTGAAATCTAGTCTGCATCATCTTCTCGATTCTCTGTTTAGTATATTAAATCTTGTATCTATGTGATGATCTACTTATAGTGAATGAAAATACATAAACTATTATTATTAAGTATATACTCGGAATTATGAACCCTACAAGAGAACCATCAGCACGAAGTGACAGACAGAGGTAAAATGCAGTTATGATTCATATGACTGGAAACTCCACTGGTCAAAAACACAAATGTTTTTTTTACCGTTGATAAATTGCTATAAAAAAAGAATGTTGCAATTGTTGTTCTGTCCACACTTCATTTTGTATTGGGCTTTATATTTTATTCTTTGTTACCGTATTTTGTATTTTACCATGGCGTTATCAGTATCTCTCGATTGAGTCTTGAATGTACCCTTGGTACCTTCAGCTTCTTTTTACAATTTATCTCTTGACAAACCTCTTTAAGGTCAAAATATTGGGCTGTATTGTTTAATTTTTTGGCTTTTATTTGTTTTACAATATAATGTTGGTGTTTATAACTAGTACTTGAGTTCTCAAGAGAGGCAAAAGATACAAAAGGGACATTCAAACTCATAAGTCGAAAACAAACTGGTAATGACATGGCATAAAACGAAAAACGACCAAAAGACAAACAACAGTATACAAAACACAATATAGAAAACTAAAGACTGAGCAGCAACACGAACCCCACCAAACACTGGGATTGATTTCAGGTGATCCGGAAGGGTTAACAGATCCTGTTCAACATGTGGTACCCTAGTGATGCTTATACAAGTACAAACCCAATATGAAATCAAATGTTCAGTTCTCTGTTAACAAATTACCTGTATAGTTAACTTTACCATCTCGATCAAGGTCAGCTTCTTTTATCATCAAATATGCCTCGTCCTAAAATAAATTGATATTATCCGATTTTTAAAATTAATTACTGTATAACAGTAACCAGATTTGGTAAAAAGTATTTATTAAACAGATACATATACTTTCGCAGATGAAATAAATATTGTGTACATTGAAATGTTGTTTGTCTTGTTATCACAATGAATATAATTTTATGCTTCTGTCAGTTTTCGCAATCTTAAAATATTTAACTATACATAATTTTAGTAGTTCGCTGTAAACAGTTATAGACCAACCAAACATGGCTCGTCGTGAAATATCGGGATACACTCATCAAAGATACAAGGATTAAAATGTACGCCAGACGCGCGTTTCGTCTATAAAAGACTCAACAGTGACGCTCGAGTCAAAAAGGTTAAAAAGGCCAAATAAAGTACGAAGCTGAAGAGCATTATGGACCCAAAATTCCGAAAGGTTTTGCCAAATACAGCCAAGGTAATCTATTACTGGGGTAGAACATCCCTAAAGTATTACGAACAAGAATGTGTCCATAGTACACGGATGCCCCACTCGCACTATCATTTTCTATGTTCAGTGGACCGTGAAATTGGGGTCAAAACTCTCATTTGGCATTAAAATTAGAAAGATCATATCATAGGGAACATGTGTACAAAGTTTCAAGTTGATTGGACTTCAACTTCATCAAAAACTACCTTGACCAAAAACTTTAAACTGAAGCGGGACAGACGGACGAAAGTACGAACGAACGGACGCACAGACCGAAAAACATAATGCCCCTAGGTGGGGAATAAAAATTCAAACTTTGGTAAACGTGGATGTGCACGTGGTTTTCTAAATTTTTTATTACAATGAGATTTTCGGGGAAATTATAACAATATTTTTGAGGTTTTTTTCCCGTTGTTGTTCGTAAATTGTTAGTATTGTACCTCGATTGTCTGTTTTCTTCAATGTGTTATTGTCTTCAAGCAAATAATTCCATCTAAGCTGGAGCTAGGATAACGTTATGTGGTGAACTTTTGCTCTATGTTGAAGGGCTAACTGCTATTTTAAAATGGAGAACCACAAAATAGCATTGTTTCCTTAATTTGGATTTAGTAAAGTTTGCATAAGGATTTTTAAAAAGAATTTGAGTTTGTCGCTCTTGCTGAGTGGAGTTTCCATGTGCTTGAGAAGTAAGCTGTGAAATTATGCATTCATGTATTTATGCACTCGTATGTCTTTCTACACTCTTCTTGTTTTCTACGTCACTTTTCCATTTCGGTCTGTATGTTTATGGAAATTGTAATTCTGTCCAGCATTATTCATAGTGATTTCGAGCCACCTTATCTACACGAATATATTAATGTGACTTATGGTTTTCCAAATGTTTGTATGGTTTCTGTGGTGTTTTTTTAATGAGATTGTCCGGAAAATTATGGCCGTTTTTGTTAAAATTCTTTTTCCATTATAGTGTACATTTTTTTATTATTACACCATATTCGTGTGCTTCAATGGACAGATGAAGTTATATCGAAATCTAGTTTGACGAAACCGGAAGTAGGGGGCCTCTTGGAAGTAAGTTTTTTCTCAGTGCTGCTGTGTGATTTTTAAATGAGGACAGCTATCAAAGCGCTGTTCCTATGCGTTGAGTTCTGTCAAGGTCGTGTAGACGTGTTATTTTAAGAATTAATACACAATGTTATTTTTTTTCAATGACTAATATCAATCACTCTTGAAAAAGTATTGAATGCATGCATACCTTGGTAATCGATTCGCCTAGTTTGCTCAACACTTCATAAAGTTCCTCTGAAGATATAAATCCGTCTTTATTTTTGTCAAAAACACAGAAAATCTCATGAAGTTCTTTTTCGGGATCTATGGACATCTTTTGGGCAAATATTTTTACAAATTCATCAAAATCAATTGTACCACTTTCTGAAAAAAGTAACATTAATTTTATTTGCCAGAAACAACAAAATTTAATGAACAAATAGGAATGTAACAAGAAGCGACGTCACATAATTTTGTTAACGTATCAGAAGAAAAGTAATGCATCTGTAATATGTGTTGATTTTTTTACATTACATTAAGTAAGAGTTGTCTTGATATAATCAGTTACATAATTATAGTACGTTTGGTAGTTATGTATGTCACTCATTGATTCAGCATGTCAGAGTAGAATATGATAAGTCAGAATGCTTAGTTACATCGGTTAAAAGTTATACTTATCAAAAATGTTTGGTATATGTAGTTTAAATCCTTAAATCATATTTAACTAGAATATATATTTTTTTAATATTAGTTGGCATACAAATTTAGTTTATATAAAAAGAAGATGTGTTATGATTGCCAATGAGACAACTCTCCACAAGAGACCAAATGACACAGAAATTAACAACTATAGGTCACCGTACGGCCTTCAACAATGAACAAAGCCCATACCGCATAGTCAGCTATAAAAGGCCCCAAAATAACAAATGTAAAACAATTCAAACGAGAAAATAACGGCCTATTTTAAGTACAAAATAATGAACGAAAAACAAATACGTTATACAGCAACAAACGACAACCACTGAATTACACGCTCCTGACTTGGGACAGGCACATACATAATGTGGCGTGGTTAAACTCGTTTGAAGGCGTCAACCCTCCCCTAACCTGGGACAGTGGTGTAACAGTACATCATAAGAACAAACTATAAAAATCAGTTGAAAAAGCTTAACTCAAAATTTAGTTTATGTTCTTTTATTGTATTGCAGATAAACAAAAGGATTGGACATGAAATGTAAATTAAATCTTACTTCTTTCATTATTTACACATACACTACATGAAAGGAAACACAATAGTATATTTTATATAATAAAACAAAACATTTTATGTAATGAAAATAATGTGCATAGCTGTTATGTGTAAAGATGGCATCGTAAAAAAGTGTAAAAATCATCACATTTAGAAGTAACAAAACGGGTGACATAACCGCGCCTGACTTTGTTTATCCAAGATATATACACTAATGCTTCTGTCAATTATATATAACAGACTGCTATTTACTTTGAAATCTTTTCTGCCCCAGAAAGAACGAAAAAGATTATTTTTTACATGTATATACATTGAATACATTGTTTCTCTCATCTATCCAAGGTCAATGACGTCACCTTTGATACATAAGATAATCAATTTATTATATATATTTACAGAAGATATACGTTTTAGGAATAAAGACAGTCGTTGTCCGGGAAGAAAATGAATACGAAATTTTTTTTTTTGAAGAAAAGTGTTTTAAAATATACTTATAACTAGGAAATAGGGCTATTACTGTAGGAGCTTGTAATCTTTCATTGGTGAAATCTTAATGAAACTTGATGATCTAGTAGTTGTTACTTATAATCCCTCGTCTGGTGTATATCATAAATGTTTTAGGTTTATAAGTTTGATTATCCCTTTGGTTTTTTTCGCCTCTCTTTTGGCTAAACCGATGGTCTAGAAATGATATGTTGAGCACAAACTCGGTCTGATCGTCAACACAATGTGTGTTCAATATAAAATGTTGTTTCTATACAGCCGAATTGAAAAAAAATATATAATTTCCATTAAAATAGGTACGTTGTCTATTGCAGCAGTTCTCAGTTTACCATTATAGTTTTGTTTGTTCTGTCGGAGCTTTCGATTTCAACGTTTTCATATATCTTTGGCCGATTGATTGATCATTGATTGTGTAACATGCAGTAACAAAACTTACATGTATATTAAAGATGAGAACAAAATGTAAAATTTAAGGAGATTGAAAGTTGACTGACCAAGCGGGAAGGCAGGAAGGCGGATTTGATGTTTACAAGTTGGTAATGGTCAGAATTTTGCCATGCGCCAGTTAATTAGTACACATGGCAAATTTGCTGTTAGGGACCGGTTGTGACTGTGTACAGTTAGCGGAAGCGTCATCAGCCAAGGTTTTACTGACGGACAGGATAGGGAAAGTCCAGTTAGCCCGCTGCTTAAATGCAGCTGAATTTCTTTGGCTTTCCAAAGTTTTTGGCTACTAGCTTCAAGTTTTCCTTATGAATGGTACTCAGGCCGTTAGTTTTCTCTTTGAATTGTTTTACATTTGTCATTTCGATGCCTTTTAAAGCTTACTATGCGGTAATGGTTTTGCTCATTGTGGAAGGCCGTAAGTTGCGGTGGCCTATAGTTGTTGACTTCTACGTCATTTGGTCGTCTCTGGTGGAGAGTTGTCTCATTACCACATCTTTTTATTTTTATATGATTGTAGAAAAGAACTTACGTAGCCAGTCAATTATATAGGAATTTACTTTCCCATTACCTAAAAACACTAGATATCTGTATATGCTAGTCACCATATGGGTAAAACATGCATGCATACCATTGGACGCAAGTTATCAAAATTCTATTCCATAAGTGCAGACGTAGCAAAGGACAAGATCATCACAAACAGTGATCTATATAGTGGTATGATTGCCAATGAGACTACTATCCATCAAAGACCAAATGACGTGTATGTAATCAATCACTAGTAAAGGTCATCGTAGGGCCTTCATCAATGTTCATAATCTATACCGTCGTCTAGTAAGCTATAAAAGGTTCCGAAATGACAAAATGTGAAATAATTCAAACGAGAAAAACAAAGGCCTGATTTATGATAAAGCAATAAACGAAAAGCAAAAAAGACACCGCAACCAACGGCACCCACTGAATTACAGGCTCCTGACTTGGACAGGCACATACAGAATGTGGTTGGGTTGAACATGTTTGTGATGGCTCAACCCTCCCCTATTCTTGGGCAATAGTGTAGCAGTACACGATAAGATGAAGCTGTAAAATCAGTTAGAAATGGCTTGACTCACCAGACTGACACGAAGTTACTGAAGCTAATTTAAGGCCAATTACAAATTAAATTGTGTTCTCTATGTTAATAATCGCATCCCTGCAGGCACACTTTGTTGAATCAACGTTGAATCTTTGTTGATTTCAGGTTATACATTGATCAACAAATATTCAACATTGATTCAACGTTGACAATTCAACGTTGAAATTAGAACATTGTTTCAACGTTGAATTAACATTGTGTTGAAACACCAACATTGAATCAACGTTGGCTAAACAAATACATGGATACCAGAATTGTCAAAAAAGAAGTATTGGGTACATCACAATTCTTTTTAAATTGACAACGATATTCACATAAAATAGAATATTCAATAGATTTTATTTTATCATTAATTGTCGTGGTGATTATAGAATTATATATAAAACAATCGCAGTGTATATCAGTATAAATTAATCATGAACTTTGCACCCCAAATAATAGAAATTCCCAAATTTCACCCCACTCCAAAACATAATAAATTAATAGAACCAGCTTGCATACAGAATCATACAGTAAATATAAATATTTGTGAATAACCCCTTCCCCTAAAAATATGCCCCCCTTTTTCCGTGCCTGCTGATATCAAATATCTTGATTTCATTCCTTTTTTATCTTTTCTATTCTTTTAACAATCTAAAGAGAAAGACGTATACATCAGTACATAAACAATGGTTGATAACTTGTAATATAAACAACCGATAGATCTATTGGAATAGTGATTTAAATTTTCGCGGCATTTTCAACATTTCTATTTTAAGACAAATTCAGATATGCGCATGCGCAATTGTTTTGTTGCCAAAGTTTGAATATCCGCTTTCGAGACCACAAGGTGATTCTACAGTTTTATCAATATCTTTCCTGTATACAGCTTTTATATTTTATCGTAAGTATATATAAATTGTTGTGATTACAGTAAATACAGTATCGTATTTTAGAAATGTGAACATATCATGTTGTTATGAAAACTGTACTGAAAAGTTGAAATTTTACACGAGGAAAAGGGGGATGTTTAGCATGTTACCATTCCCGATTTACCTTGCAACATCTCATGAATTTTTATCGTTTACTATTTGAATTCATCATATGATTGAATCAAAAGTAAAAAGAAATTTTATTTATTTACCTGTTCAATTCAGTTACACGAAATCTCATAAAAAGGGGGGCTTGAGTTGTTTACAAAATTGGGATGGAAAGGTCAGACGCTATATGGCTCACCAAGTTGGACCTTTAATATTTTACTGTCAAAATTGAAGTAGTGTTTTGACAAGGTAATCAAAGGTGAAGGGTATATCATATATGAGGGTGATAAAGAGTTATTTACGTTCAACGTTTTTGGCCTTTTTTTTTCTCATTTTCTTGGCATTGGTTCGACATGCGTTATTTGTGTTTCCCCTTATTTATTTTTCTGTGTTTCGTGTTGGTACTCTTAATTTCTCATGCTTGTCCCACATTTGATAAAAAAGTAAACCGGGACTAAATTCCAAGTCAGTCTGGATTTTTTAATTATGTGTTCCCAGGATATTAATTGCTATCAAGTTATGAATAATTTTTTTTTCAAATCTGATGCAACTAGCGGACGCGAAAAGGTGACCACAGGATCTTCATGTCCATTATCATGACTGTGTGTCTGTGATCTCCAAAACGACTGAGTAATAACTTCTAGTACTTTTCCCTTAATATTTACGATTTGATTTCTCGTGCTTCGTAACAAGTTCGATTATCCCAATTTTTATTTTCCGTGCAGCGTTTTTGGGATTTTTATTTCATGTGTTTTCGTGTTAAGAACCCCCCTTTACAACCCTCGTATATGTCAATCAGACAGATATCATTGCAGCAGCACATATAATACAGAAAAAGACATAAATGGATAAACCTTCAATTTGTTAAAGTTAAAATGTAGTATTTAGGATTTTCTTGCAGATTATACCTTCTGGTCTATATAAAAGGAAATGTAGTTGAGATTTTGATGGAAATTTAACTTTCATTTAGTTTTCACGAGTTCTTATGCTTTTGATTTATACTTTAAATATCATCATTATGAAGTTATTAATAGTTAAATGTGTTGAACAGTATTAAAATTGACAGTGTTATAACTTTTGATTTTGTAGATGTCATCATGAAGACCTATGGAATCACAGAACAACAAAACTTTTAGTGTCTGACCAAACAACAACCTTTCTAAAATGGGCTCCAAAAGACAGGGTGGGAGAAGAAAGAAGTTGAAGTTTTCACTATTAATAAATAAATTTATTTTAATTTTATCGTATTGAATATTTCTCTATAATCAGTGGTTGGACATTAGAATACATGGAGTAGGAACAGCAAACTTTGTTTTATATCTTGATCACTCAGATATTTAGAATAGACATTGGGCAAAAATATGTGTATTAAGGGTGTGTGCTTTCAAAATAAAGATAGTTCAATATTGGAAATATTTTTTATTTTTTTTGCTAATTTTTTCAATATTTCTCTTGGATGATAATTTGTGTTTTATATGCATATCGTTAAATGTAAAAAAAATCTTGGGGGGTTAAATTATGGTTCGTAGGAAAGCCCTAAACACACATATTTGTTATTCAGTTGATTTGTTGTTGGCATCATCATAGTCAAGCCATGCTCTTATCACAAGAATGTGGTCTCTCAGTTTTATTGTTGAAAATTCTTCTAAGAGTAATTTACAGTCAATACAGTCTTCAACAATGAGCAAAAGCCCACACTATGTCAAATATGACCAGGCAATGATATTATTTAAAGTTCATCAATTTTTTTCTGAGATTAATTTCTATACTTTGGTCTGATGGAGCAGTTATTGGATAAAGTTTCCTGCGGCAGAATGTTGCTATGACATTTAGCATGTAGAGGGCCTTGAGAAGATACTAGCTTAAATATTGCTACAGTATAAAATTATGGAATGCAACACACAGAAAATACAGGATGAATTTAACTTAAGTTTTAGGTGGAAACACAGTTGAACACAACCACTAACCAATTTTGATTCCGTGTTGAATATGGTATTCACCCTGAATTCAATCTGAATTCAAGGTAAGTTATTGGTTTAAACAATGTTGAAGCAACCATTATTCAATATTGATTCAAAGTTGAATATCAACGTTGATTCAACATAGGATTTCAACGTTGATACAAATTTGCAAAATCTAATAATAATTCAACATTGATTCAATATAGAAAATAAACATTGATTCAATGTTAAATCAATGTTGTGTGCCTGCTGGGATTTATTTTCATTGAATCAAAAGAGTTAAAATTGTGTTTAAGATAATCTGTTCCGTTCACATACACATATTATTAAGTACAAATGTAATTATATATAAGCACAAGAAAACAGGAAACACGCATTGTAAACTATGGTGTCGTGTGACGGAAGGAAAACCATACATTTATACACACATGCACTTGATATCTACATATACATCTGTTGTTTGTTTGTATGGTAAGTCAATTTGTAATATGACAACACTAAAATTTGAAATGTGGTTAATAGTATTGTATATATTCTAGGTACTAGTGGAAAGTGTAGATTTTCCACTCTCTGCACGTGCAGGGTCTGTGGTTTATTTTTTTCAGTGACTATAGTGCAAAATATCCTTTCCAACCTTAAATGATTATCCCCATTGGTTGGAAGTTTACGAGTCAAGAAAACAAAATTAATTAGTTTTGAGATAAAAAGGGTAATGCTGAACACAATCCCCAAATAAAAGTACAAATGTATCAATAATTTGACACGTCTTTTTTTTTTTTGCTTTTTGTTGTTGTTTGGATCGACATAAAGCTTTACATGTAATATAGTAACTTGTTTGTTGTATGTTTAAATTATACCCCACATCTTTTTTTTTAGTTTAAAGTTTCTTACTTTTATGACATTTGCATGCGTATTTCAAAGCCTGGAAAAGAGAAAACAAAAGAGAGGCATTCGCAGGTGTTTAGTTAAAGTAATTTCAGTAAATTTTCACTAGAATACACACACGACTTGCTTTACAATTGAAAGGATAGACAAAAGGCAGTGAATCAGTCACCGACCTCAGCTTGCAAAGACCTAATGCCAAAATCCTCCATAGATTATGAGTAAATCTGCGACATACTTTTATCAACAACCTGATAACATTTGTTAATTGCAATAACCAAAATACTGTAAGAGGTTTATAAATATGTAGTTTATCTATTTTTTACTTTACACTTTCTGTAAATGTATAATGCAAGAGGTATGTGAATATATATTTTATCTATTTTCTACGTTACACTTTCTGTAAAATATGAGATAAGAAATTTTGTTCTTACAACGAAGTCACTTAAAATACTTAATTATACTACGCAGAAACAAATCAACGGTCAAATCGAATGTTTGTCTAGTGGATAGATGATAACGGCTTCACTCACATCTGTTTTATAGATTTAATAGTGTGTGTGTACACTTGTGATCCCACATGTTACATGTAAACTAACTTTTTTTTAAATTGTACATGAGAAGGAAGTATCGATAAAACATTGTTTTCAACTAAACCCTACGAAGATATTGATATAATATCGACTAAACTTGGGATTCTAATTAGCTTTTACATATCGCAAGTACTAAAAAGTATAGAAGAAGAAGAATATTTATTATTCCAATCAAGGGCCCTTGATGGGCAGCATAACATGTACACATAAAACAATACATCATGATTTGTAACGTGTCATTTCTTTGAATGTGTTTGCCCTACTAGTTGGAAGATAAAGAGCTTACAAACACGTTTAATCGGACCACAAACTTTATGTACATGTGCAAAACCAGACGACTGTGGTCGCCGTCTTAGTGTTTTTATTCGTATTACGTTATTGGCTTTCCAAATATACATGAAGCAGTTCTTTTGATTTTATCCGGGGCCTTTTATAACTTATTTTACGTCTTTGTCCGTACATTGATGATGGCCGCAAGGTGGCGTGTAGATAAAATATATAGCTACATTTTCTGCTTGTCTAAAACGTATCGTTAGATAGCAAATAAACAAAACATAGTAATATATGTCTCTGATGATTCTCAACCAAAACCTTTGCTATTTTACATTTCAATTTGATTTTCTTGAAACCCCAGAATTCATTTCATGTGTATCGCGCATGAACATTTCACAGTGAAATCAATATCATGTTCACATAGACCACGAAAGTAGTTTCGGAAAAATGGTCTATCGAAGTGTAAACCAAGGCAAAATATTCTAACGGACCAATCAAATTCAAGTATTTGTAACATGCAAATCATATAAGAATTATTTCAAATTAATAATAAATACTTACTGTCAGCATCCACCGACTTTATCATGGCCTGGACCTCTCTCAATGTAGGTCTCTGTCCAAGTTTGAAGAGGACTGTGGCTAGCTCATCCGTTGTTATCATACCGTCGCCATTCTGATCAAAAACGTAAAATGTATCTTGCAATTCTGTAAATGATACAAAGTAATTCCGAGAGTTATTTTATATTTCTTTCGTAGACACTTGTCAATAAAGCTTTGTGGAAAAGGAAACAAATTCAACCAAAAAAATGCTTCGAATTGATTTATAATTTTTTATGACACTTTAACTCAATTGGCCCAAATGCAATTAAAGGACCATTGGATAGCTCCCTTCCAGAACAGTGTTTGGTGGCTCCCTCTGAAATCAATTCGTCGTTATTTTAGTAGACGGCGATTGATGAATGAATTATGACAGACAGACGAATATCGTGATCACTCTGTAGTAGTGTAATGTGTAATCCTTCCGGTCTATAATTCGGTTTCTCAATAGTAACATATGGGTACCTATGCGCATGTAGTCTGGTCAGTATCCCACTTTTAAGGTTAAAAAGTCCTAAAGATCAAGAAAATATTTGGAAATAATGCGCATTTTTCTTTTAATAACACATTTACTGCATGGTTATTATGAAATCAAATATACCTTGCACCTTTTCAGTTGTCATGCCAACCTTCTTTGCCACCATCTCTGCCTGTTTCCGTGAAACAACCTGAAAGTAAAGTCAAAGCTTTAAAACATGCAAAAGATCAGTGCAATATATACATAACATTGAATTAATTTTCAAAACACGTAAAGATTATAGTCAGTAACTTACCCCATGCACACGGTTTCTTCTGTCCATATCAATGGTGGTCCTCTTAATTTATCTCTGGAAAAAGATACAATACTAATTCAACAAAATATCTTAGAAATGTGTGAGTCATACACACAAAGAAGACGTTTGTCGTCTGTCGTCCCATAATGATGTAAGTAAAAAGGTAGAGTCCCTCATTTAGTATGTGAAACCCCAAAACTCATTTGGATAAAAAAATAATAAAATGGCAGATGCACAACGTCATGTCCTGTAGAAGAATCTTACCAAGTTGAGTTGAATTGTGTATAAACGTCGTTTCCAAAAAGTTGAGGATTAACACAGTGTGAAGCAGACGACATACGGGATCCCCATGTGTCGCTACAGCGTCGCTTTCCGGAAACACAAAAAGTATTTATATTGCAAATGATGTTCAAAAATTCTTATATAATGAGGTTGTTTTGCTTCATGTCTTTTCCTCGCTGTCTTGCATTAATTCAGATTTCGTAAGAGTACATAGAAAGGAAACGTTGACCGATTATTTGAAACAGATCTTGCCTGAAACGTTTCCTTGCACCTATAGCTTAATCTCGAATCAAATAATTTAATTAATATGTATATGCATAGAGAAAGCGCAAAACTGTACTTTAATTATAATTAGCCGACCTCAGAAAACATTTTTGGCCGAGATTTTTCGAGTAATCTATTATCACGATTATTGAATTTCGTGCCAAAATAACAATATAAATTAATATTACGCTATAGCTTAATCATGTAAAAATCTCGGATAAAATTACACATCGAAACTATAATGTATTGTCTTATCCATTATGTTAAATTTGGCAAAATTAAAGTCCTGCCTTTGAAAATATTTTTCTGCTTTCCTTCCAAAAATATCGGGAACGTATAAAAACCGTTCAGGATTTCTGATTGCACTCATGAAAATAAAGTGCACTCAGGACATAAAAAATTAACTCAGGACATATAAATTAAATTCAAAATCAAAATTAAAATATCACAGTGAAAGATAAATTTAATTCTAATCTGCAAGTGTTTGTTTTAAGATTATCAGGGGAATATTGATGAAATTATGAAGGTTTTTATCGGCACGTGCCATACTTCTGTGACATGTCAATATAAAAATAGGAGGATGTGGTATGATTGCCAATGAGACAACTCTCCACCAGATACTAAATGTTATAGAAGTTCTGTAACAACTATAGGTCACCGTATACGGCCTTCAACAATTAGCAAAACCCATACTGCATAGTAAGTTATAAAAGACCCGAAATGACAAATGTTAAACAATTCAAACGAGAAAACTAACAGCCTGATTTTTGTACAAAACAATGAACAAAAAACAAATATAATATACAGCAAGAAACGACAACCACTGAATTACTGGTTCCTGACTTGCGACAGGCACATGCATAATGTGGCGGGGTTAAACATATTTAAAGGCGCCAATCCACCTCCTTACCTGGGCAGTGGTGGAACAGTACAATATTAGAACAAACTATACAAATCAGTTGAAAAAGGCTGAACTCATCAGATCGATACAAAGCAGAAAAACAACAAAACACTGACCGGACGTGGCAGGGAATTTATACATACCTCACAACAATGTTTATTATGATCTATTGTCACAAATAGAAACTGGGTTTATTTTTTCCACTGTGACACTATTATGAATATCAATGATCATATTCTAGTAAACAAGTGTTGAAGATGAAATATTACAATTTTAATTCTTTAGCTATAAGATAGAAAAAAGTATTGAAGAAAAGCAAGGTTTAATTAAAGGATTCATATAACTTTAAAATGTATTGATAATTTCAAACAATTAGCGCGTATTGATCACTTTTGATGAAACATGTTACATCGTTTGATCCTTAATAATAAGAAAAGATTCGTATACTAGGCGCTCTATTTTCGTCACGAATTTTGTGTAGCAGAACACAAAGGTTATTAACAAAGAAACTTGTGATCACCCAATATTTGTTGGACCGATGTACCTCCACTGGGAAGGATCCTTTTTATCATATCACACGTTTCTATCTCACATCAAGGCTCGGCTATCCGATATCAATTCTAGGTATGGATATCCGATGTATAGGCAGTGATAAAGAGCCCGGTTTGACTTAAAGCTATATTGACGACGTTTTTCCGGGTATAAAACGTTGTCTTTGAACCAAACATATCAAGGACAATGTGTCTGACCATTTGAAAAATAAAATTGGCATTAACGATAAAGAAAGAACTAGTTTCATGGCAGAAATATTTGGCTGTACAGGTTTAGTGAACGCAAGTTACATCGAGGATTTCAACTTTTTGGCCCACAGTATAAGTTCAAAATATTCATTCTTTGAAAGCTATTTCAACTCTCGTCTACGAGGCATATTGAAGGATTACGTCCGTGAACCAAAATTACTGTTAAAACATGACCGTTTATGGACCAACAACACTGAACTGCGAGTTCATGAACCGTTATATTCAAGCAGGCCGTTGAATGGAAACCGCAACCGATTCCTGAGCTAGCAATCAAACTTGGGGACATTGTTAAGGTACAACTGTTAGATATAAAGCGGTCTATGTATGGAATGGGAAATTACAACTTTTTTGGTCCTTATAGAAAATATACTATATTAATGTTGATTTTCTAAAAGTGAAGACCAAAGACACAGATTGTTTCAACGGCTAGCTTCTAAATGACAATAAATCAGTAGCAACAACTACTAAATCAAGTTTCACTGACTTTGAAGTGCAAAAACCACAAAGACTTGCACGTAAACCAAATCAGACGAAGAGACCCCGGAAAGTTCGAACACAGCCAAGATATTAGACAACATGTGAAGACTTGAAAAGACCGTGTGTATGACTGCAAAATATTGTCTAAATCTTCAGTCAAATACATGTCAAGTTGATATACATTTTGTTTTTATTTATGCTATTTTGTCATTTTTTATGCTATTTTGTCATTTTTACGCTTTTCGTGTAAATTTTATTTAATGAATAAAAACCATGGCATTTAAACATTAGTTTGTCTGGTTGATTACGAAGCGTAATGTATTTTTACATATATTTGGACAAAAGATAAATAAATATATTGTTGTTTTTAAACATGATACTAGACTTTTACAGAAATAGATTTTTAAAATAAACCTACAGAAGTTCAACACAATTTCGGGTTAAATAATTATACGTTTTGAATTTCATAACATTTATATCATTACTACAATATTGTGGTAAGTATTTGTTTCTTTCATCTTTGAAATAATTACATGACATTATATAATGGTATTCGTCACCGATGTCTGCTGAGTCATAAATGGTCCTGAGTCTTGATTGCACTTTATAGTCCTGAGCGGTTTTTAGACGTATCGAAAAATATCTATACTTATTCACATTGCCACCTTGACAAATATTTATCTTAAGTTTTCTGGACATGAAATGTTATTTTGACAAAAAAATATATTGCTAAGATCACACAATGAAACTTTTTTTTTTTACTTTGAACTGGTTTTATTCATTATCTATCGAACTAATAATAAAAAATGTGGCGTAATTTATTAATTTACTGTATCTGCATAAATGTGACTTGCCAACACCGTTTGCAAATAATTTTTAAGCATATATATATCATATACATGTGCATAACGGAGCGTTTATTGTACGAATTAATCGGTTACAAATATACAGTTGTAAGATTTTTTCACAAATATTATAAGAAAGTAAACAAACACTCACCATTTTGTTGGATCAACATGCACCTCGTTATCGTGATGGGATACACGCTTGTAGAAATTCCTGACTCATCTGGCTGTCTGCACACATTAAATATATCAATCAGTTAGCAGGTTATGTATACAAAATACACATGTGATAACAGATTCCTCTTTCTGTTTATTCAACTTTGCCTTCTTTTATCATTAATAAGTACATGAAGTGGATCTTTACAAAGATGATAACATTACTTTGTAAGCTAATCGATGCAAGGAAAACTTGCATAATTAGTCAGTATCACTATTTTGCGGGTTGCGGGTTGCGGGCTGCAGGTTGCGGGTTGCGGGCTGCTCTATTTCATTAAATTACAAAGTAACATAAAAATCTAAATACTAATTTTCCTTTACAGGTTAAAAGTTAATGAAGAGCTGTGCCCTGAGTGCATGATACGCCTGTCGCTTTTTCATTGAATAAAGTTCCATAACTTCTCAATGTCATATCAGAAATTTATAAAAACTAAAGGGAGGTTATTTCAATAGATATAAACCAGTCACCAAAGTTTCATGAAAACATTCTTGAGTTATTGTCTGAAAACTGGACCCCCCTTTTAATGAATAAACCACATCACTCGGAAATGTAAAATCTAAAATTTATATAAATCGTAAGGGAACTTACGTCAATAGATCAATAGATATAAACAATTCGCCAAACTTTCAAAGAAAAAGGAAAGAAATTAAATAACTATCAAATTTTGTTAAAAATAATTGAAAGAATATTAAAGAAGATGACTTTTGTCCAGATGATAAAAATAAAAAAATAAAGTATTTGAAAATTTGAAAAAAAATATACATTGTTTTATTTTGTTTTAAACCTTTATTTGTTTCTCCAGTTTATTAAGACATATTGACTGACCATATAAAAAATGAAACATTAAAATAGTGAATTTTGAAATTATATATATATATATATATAAGTACGTCTGAACCAGTGACAACTCTACAACAGATTTATCCATCGGATCACCAGCAATGATGGTGATACATGGCTGTGTACATTCTGTATACACAACTCGTCTAAACATCAGCCCAACAATGTTAGATCTGTAAATTTGCTTTCGCATATTTTTTGTTCTTCCCTCGCCGGGATTATATATATCGGATATATATATATAATTCGTCTAAACAACACGTCACTGGTCAAACGTACTTATTATATATATATATATATATATATATATGTTGTGTACAAGTTATCATTTTGTACAAATTGTAATTTGTACAAAAAAATTGTACAAATTAAGGTCTTTCCACTCCGTTAGGAAAGAGCTTATTGTTTTTCTAATGTTTTAAGGTCTTTCCACTCCGTTAGGAAAGACCTTATTGTTTTTCTAATGTTTTTTTTTTTTTTATTCTTCCAGCATTTTTTTGACATGGCCTCCCTCGTTTCTATTGGAGTTATCAAGACCAAATATGGACCATTGATAGACCTCATCATGAAGTATTACCAGATGAGGGCACGTAGGATTCATCATCCCTGTAGAAGTTATCTCCCTTTTATTGGTTTTTCAACATGGCCCCCTCGTTGTTTTTAAAGATATCATGACTTTATGTGGACAATAGGTAGATCTCATCATGATGTATTACCATATGAGGGCACGTAGGTTTCATTATCCCTTTGAGAGTTGCATCCCTTGAAGCAATTTCTTTTATTTGCATTTTCTTAAAAAGTATAAGAGATAGAATCGAATTGAAAATAAACTTTAATAATGCCAAATGAATTAAAGACATTGGTAGTCCCTTCAAAGGTTTGTGGCTCCTCTGAAATAATTTTTATTTTATGAGGTATTGATATGAATTTGAAACAGACGAAACTATACTCTGAAGGAATTGAACCTTCGGCTTATTTCCGAAATTTCAATATACAAGGGTACCAAATGCCTTTTTAATTGTTATTCCCATTTTTAATGGTTATAATATCCTTAAATTAAAAAATATTTATATTATATGTATTTTTTTTTAATAAAATTTATATTTTATTTAAATTAAATTACCTTCACTTTAGTTTATGGCCAACTTTTTCCTTATTCTTGTTTAAGTAAAAACCTGAAATGAAAGTAAACTTTTAAAAAATGCAAAATGTTATATAACATAAATTAATAATTTTCATAGTAAAATTGTGTCAACTTACCATGACAGTTTCTTACTGTCCATTAAGTGTCCTCTTATTATTCTGAAAAATTCAATCTAATTCAAAAAATATCTAGAAAGTGATTAACAACTAGAAAACAAGTGATTCAGCCATATGTGTAGTAAAAGGTAAGTCTATTTATATTGAAAGCCGAAAATATTTGCATAAAAAAAAAATTTTATTTAAATGTCTTCTTATTTGAAAATTTACAATTATTTGATTGTGAAAACTCAATTTCCCAAATTGAGAATAACCAGTGTACAAGACACGGATCCCATGTGTACACA
This sequence comes from Mytilus coruscus, assembly GCA_017311375.1. Lineage (NCBI taxonomy): Eukaryota > Metazoa > Mollusca > Bivalvia > Mytilida > Mytilidae > Mytilus > Mytilus coruscus. Next base: position 67,666,320 of record CM029600.1, on the reverse strand, counting down.
ACGCTTTCGGAAAAAAAAGATTTAATGAAATATGTAAAAATTTTTATAAAGGTGTTTGTTATGTTTTCCTGGCTTCATTATTAATTTCTAAGGTATGAAACTTCCGTTATTTAAACAATTTCTGAAACGTTTCTTGACCTATACTATCTGATCAATAATTAATTATATAGAAAAAATTATTTAATATAATAGCACTAAAACTTTTGGCCGAGATTTTCAGAATTTAACGATTATTATTTCCGAATAAAATTAAATTAATATAGCTAACTAATATGTAAAAACGGATAAATCAATAAACAAATGATTCTTTCATAGTTAAATTGCAATAAATCTGCTTTAAAATATTTTCTGTTCCTTCCAAAAATTGGGAATAAAAAACCGTTCAGATTTCTGATCACTCAGAAAAAAAGTCCCTAGGACATAAAAATTAACTGGAATTAATTAAATTAAAATAAAATAAAATATACATAAAGATACATTTTTTTAATCTCAAGTTGTTTTAATTATAGGAATTTGATGAAATTAAGGTTTTTACGGATCATATTTGTGAATTCAAATAAAAAAGGAGATGTGTATGATTCCAAAAAATCACAGATATAAATACATAAATTTTGTGAAAAGGTAGTTAGCTTCAACAATTGAAAACCCATATGAAGTAATTATAAAAGACCGAAAGAAAATTTAAAAATTAAACAAAAATAACACCTATTTATGAAAAACATGACAAAAACAAATTGATTACAAAAAACGCAACACTAATTATTGCTATGGACATACTGAAAGTGGGGGTTAAAATTTTAGCAAAGTTTCATGAAAACATTCTTGAGTTATTGTCTGAAAACTGGACCCCCTTTTAATGAATAAACCACATCACTCGAAATGTAAAATCTAAAATTTATATAAATCGTAAGGGAACTTACGTCAATAGATCAATAGATATAAACAATTCGCCAAACTTTCAAAGAAAAAGGAAAGAAATTAAATAACTATCAAATTTTGTTAAAAATAATTGAAAGAATATTAAAGAAGATGACTTTTGTCCAGATGATAAAAATAAAAAATAAAGTATTTGAAAATTTGAAAAAAATATACATTGTTTTATTTTGTTTTAAACCTTTATTTGTTTCTCCAGTTTATTAAGACATATTGACTGACCATATAAAAATGAAACATTAAAATAGTGAATTTTGAAATTATATATATATATATATATATAGTACGTCTGAACCAGTGACAACTCTACAACAGATTTATCCATCGGATCACCAGCAATGATGGTGATACATGGCTGTGTACATTCTGTATACACAACTCGTCTAAACATCAGCCCAACAATGTTAGATCTGTAAATTTGCTTTCGCATATTTTTGTTCTTCCCTCGCCGGGATTATATATATCGGATATATATATATAATTCGTCTAAACAACACGTCACTGGTCAAACGTACTTATATATATATATATATATATATATATATATATATATGTTGTTACAAGTTATCATTTTGTACAAATTGTAATTTGTACAAAAAATTATACAAATTAAGGTCTTTCCACTCCGTTAGGAAAGAGCTTATTGTTTTCTAATGTTTTAAGGTCTTTCCACTCCGTTAGGAAAGACCTTATTGTTTTCTAATGTTTTTTTTTTATTCTTCCAGCATTTTTTGACATGGCCTCCCTCGTTTCTATTGGAGTTATCAAGACCAAATATGGACCATTGATAGACCTCATCATGAAGTATTACCAGATGAGGGCACGTAGGATTCATCATCCCTGTAGAGTTATCTCCCTTTTATTGGTTTTTCAACATGGCCCCCTCGTTGTTTTTAAAGATATCATGACTTTATGTGGACAATAGGTAGATCTCATCATGATGTATTACCATATGAGGGCACGTAGGATTTCATTATCCCCTTTGAGAGTTGCATCCCCTTGAAGCAATTTCTTTTATTTGCATTTTTCTTAAAAAGTATAAGAGATAGAATCGAATTGAAAATGGCAGCATCTACAGTAACAAATGGCAATGTTAATAAACATAAACAATTAGTATGTCATCAATCCTTATAAGGAGTTATTTCCCTTGAAAAACTTTACACAATTTTTAAAAAAATGTATTTCGAGAACGGAAGTCATAGAGACTTGGGACCTTCACCAATAATCTTTAATTCATGTGACCTTTAATTTGCACCCAAGGTCAAAGGTCACTGAGTGCAAAAACAATTTACGCTGCAATTTCAAGCTTACATATTAAGAAAACGATAAGAGTTTGCTACATACATACTGTGTATAAAATGTTCCTCTCGACGAGCTCTATATTTTATACATTAAGCTCAAAAATGTCCGACCGTCTGTTTAAAAGTTACGACGAGATAATTCTTTAAAGTATAGTTTTGTGTGCATATCTTTTAAAAGGTAACAGATATCAACCTACTATAAACTGCAAAAATGATCAGTATTTTAAGACCTTCAGTTTGAGGTCAATGTCAGGTCATGATGAAATTTTACCTTGACCTTCAAAGTGTACTATGATCTTGACCTTGTGACATTTGAAAGGTCAAGTGGTCCTGAGTTGAATGGTGGTAGTCCCATGTCTTTACGACTTCCGGTTCTCAAGTTTGGTATTGCATCATATATTTGATTATTCATTGTGACCTTGATGAACTTTGGAATTGTCCCAAATTTTTGTCTGCAATGTTTTCCTTCAACTGCAGATCATTTATCATTTAACAGATTTGAAATATCTATTGTCGTTATAGAGATAATGCAGTTTGAAATTTTGCGAGCGGAGGCATGTATTTTTGAATCAACAACAGCTTTCCACCTGAAATTTTCAGAAATTGAAGACTTAAACATGGTTATATGTTTGACTAATTACCAGAAACTTTCAATGAAAAACTAAAAAAAAATCAATTTGAAATTTTCATCTTTACATTGACTTTGTAAGTTTCATAAGTTCTATTTATATAATTGATATTGCATCATTTTTGGCACTTTACCAAATGCGGTCATTATGTATATCAAATTGAAGGTCTTAATGAGCTCTACTCAAAAATGAAAATTTCAAACCCCTTTTTCATCCCAGTGGGAAGGTAGGGGTCATTTAGTGCAAAAAATTCAAACTTCTCAGATGGTTAGGTTGTCGCATATCAAATGAAAATCCATAAAGCGTACATTCCAAATATCAAATTGACGTCCCCAAAAAATGGGTTGGGTGGGGTCATTTAGTGCAAAACATAATTTTTTTTAAGATAAGGTTGTTGTATATCAAATGAAAGGTCATAACGTGTACATTTCAAATATCAAATTCCTGTTCTCCAAAAACTAGTTGGATGGGGTTATTAAGTGCAAAAATCAAACTTTCTAGAAGATGGCATTGCCGCATATCAAATGAAAGATCATGAAGTCTACATTACATATACCATACTTTCGATCTCGAAAATTAGGCGGATGGGGTCATTAAGTGTAAAAAGCGAAAAGTTTCAGAAGGTATCCTTGTCGTATATCAAATGAAAGGTCATAAAAAGTACATCACGAAAACATCACTTTTACAGGAAAGACCTTTCAATTGTTTTACAAACAATTGAGATACTAGTTATAATTTGTATTTTGACTTTGTACAAATTGTAATTTGTACAAAAAGTGCTTGTACAGATTACAATTTGTACAAAATTTGACTAAAATTCGCTTATAACTTGTACAATAATTCATAGTATGGATTTTGTTATAAAAAAAGCATTGATACACACTATAAAATTCGTACAAAATGATAACTTGTACATAACATATATATATTTTAAGGATGAAAGGTCTTTTTTATATATATGCAAAGGGATGCTGAATTGCACATAACTATTACATCTCCTTTACTTTTATTTAATGAGTTTGGACAGAAGGACATAAATCCTTCATTTGAAACAATCAAACTTGTTATATAAAATTTTGTCTGAAGAATCTGTCACTAAAACCAATAAATTCATCCTAAAATTAGATGGTTCGATTCACACAATAAATTTCTGACCTTAAAAATTTGGTAAATCTGGCTAATTATCTATAGGTTTCAATTAAAATCATGTTTTATCTAAAGAAAAGGAGAAAAAGAAGAAACACAAACAAATAGGAAGTAAAGTGATAATATAACAACACAAAGCAATGTGTTATTGCACATAAATAGTTAAAGGTCTGTATGCCAAATGTATGGCAAATATGAGATGATCTAGAATCATAGTAAGATAAAATCTTAGCAATCTTTGGACACTTTAAAATTACTTGAATTATTAAAAAAAATCTGTTCAAGTATGAATATTATTTTCATTATCAACTTAATTCAGGAAATTTTAAGAAAATTATGTAATTTCTTCCTGAAAATTACTTTTATACACTTTAAATAGTGTCATTGCTTTGTGTGATTTTCTAGAGCACTGGCTTAGCTGGTTAACAATTTTACTTTTATCAATTCTATAATAAGTGATATTTTTGGTTTTGATATTTTGTATTTATTTTCTGATATATTGGTATAATAAATGACCAGCAATAAATCACCTAAAAGTTTGTTAATAATATTTGACATTCTTACACAATTTTGCGAGTTTAAAATAGAACCTTTTACAAGTATATACAGTGTTTTGGTGATTTTTTCTTCCCCTTTATTGTTCAACTGACTTATTAGATCGCAACCGCAACCCGCAACCCGCAACGAGGAAATATTTGCATAATTAGTATATATTCATTTGTTAACAAGACTTAGGAGCTACCATTTGATTTTTATGGGGGCTAGGATGAAATTTGAAAAAATAGGCAGGACAGGAGTTTTGAGTAAAAAAGGCAGGATGAGCAACTTGGTTAAAAAAGGCAGGATGACAATTTGTGTAAAAATTCAGGATAAACTAGTAAAAAAAGGCAGGACCGAATAGGTAAAAATAAAAAGGCAGGACAAAGGTTACAACTAAAAAAAAAACAGGACTAAATTTTTCATCCTAGCCCCCCCATAAAAATCAAATGGTAGCTCCCTTACAGTTATTCATAGTAAAATGCAAATGACCACGATAATACCAATTGATAGACCAAAGCGGTCATTTTTTTAATTTAAATTTCGCTTATTTTCCTGGCATCTTTTAGGCATTGAAAAGAAGAAACCTAAGTCTTTTCAAAACTACACCGTTTTTAACTATCTTGATCTGCATAACACAATACATTGCGTAACATAATGGTCAAAAGTTTAGCATTTTCCCATAGGAGCCTGTTTTTTAGCGGTTGTCGTTTGTTGGTGTGGTTCATAAGTGTTTCTCGTTTCTCGTTTTTCATATAGATTAGACCGTTTGTTTTATTGTTTGAATTGTTTTACACTTGTCTTTGTGGGGCCCTTTATAGCTTGCTGTTCGGCCACCGGGTGTGAGCCAAGGCTCCGTGTTGAAGGCCGTACTTTGACCTATAATTGTTTACTTTTTACACATTGTGACTTGGATGGATAGTTGTCTCATTGGCACTCATACCACATCTTCTTACTTATAAGAACGAATTAAATGGAAATGATAATGCATTTCCTCTTGACATTTTGCCAACACTCTTTTTTATCCGACAACTTCAAGCACCCTTAATTTTACTTGATTTGGGTTATATTTCGCGATGGACTAATGACTAGTAAGATTACAAAATTGATCTCCGGCAAGAAAATATTTCCCTTTTAGCGCAAATTCTGATTATTTTACTACCGAGTTTTCCCTCACTTTTCTGTTAGCCTTCCGCCAATTTGTCTTTAAGTCTTGAATTCACCACTTCCAATAGGACAATAACAACCATAAGTCGGAATAGACACACAACACAAACAATAGACCATAAAACACTAAATAGAAAACTAAAGATTAAGCTACACAACTCCACCAAAAACAAGGGCAAACTTGACTTTAGAAACAGAGGCAAACTCTCAACATGACTTTTCTACAGTATCTTAGATATTATATGAAAATAAGGAGATGTGGTATGACTGCCAATGAGACAACTATCCACTAGAGTTCAAATGAAGTGGATGAAAGCAATTGTAGGCCACCGTACGGCCTTCAACAATGAGAAAACCCATACATATATAGTCGGCTATAAAGACGTGAAAAATGTAAAACAATTCAAACGAGAAAACTAACGGCTTTATTTATAACAAACCAATTTACGAAAAATTATGCATGTCATTCCAACTTTGATATACATTTCTTTCACAAGTTATGTTTTGAAATCTTTCTTAGATTGGTATAACGATAGATGAAATACCGGTGTATTTATTTGTTTATAAATCATTAAAATTCGTTACAGTCATTTTTATTACTCGTGATAAGAACCGCTCCAAAAGAACAGTACCAAATTAGACGTCTAGTCGTTAGACAGTTTCTGTCCAAAGGATGAGTTCAAAATAATACATATACTACATGTAAATATCCATTAAAGTTTTTATGTGATTGTGTCCATGCAGAATGGGGATTGATCTTTTATTTGTGTCTTCCAGAACTAGATATTGTCTGTAGGGCAGGATAGTTAACATTTTCCCTGGTTTACTTCTTTCTGATAAATTTAACACTCCAAATCTGTCTATAGATTTAAAAAGCCGATTAATTCTGGTAATCAGGTATCAAACAAGTCACATTATAAACAAACCTTTATGTTGACATTATCGAGATAACAAGATAACATATTAAAATCTTATTTGTATCGTTTGCATTGGAAAACATCGATAACGGGCGGAACTTGTAGAGACGCCATTTTAGGACAAAATATTTATAAAGGTAGGAAGATCTTTTTAAGCTATATACTCTACTCATATATCTCCGAATTCTTGCTATGTGGTAGGGGTTTTGTTCATTGTAGAAGGCCGTACGGTGACCTTTACTTCCTATTTTCTATGTCATTTGGTCCCTGTTGGAAAGTTGTCTCATTTGACATCGGTATACCACATCGTCTTACTTTTAAATTTGTTTAAAATATGTGTATAGTTATAGTGATCGGAAATATTATCTTATCATGAGTACTATACACACATACATGTGGTATACACGTACATGTATGAATTACCTTAAGTGTTTGTTGCCTATGATATTACATTTGCACAGTCGTAAGTCATTTTAATTTATTTATGTATCAACACGACAACCCAGTTGATCTTTCAAAGTGTTTTAACAAAGTTGGCTGAAATAAAGTCGATCGAGACTGCACGTTATAAGTATATTGGCATTCATTTTATCAATTCCTAGCCCAAAAAAACGTTCACCTGATAGTTATTTAGACTTGCTTTCCTATTTCAATGGTAGAGATTTTTTATTGAGGGTTACAACTTATGCGAAAAGATGTTGACAACAAGAGACTTGAATCTTGCAGCAAATGACTGTTCGATTTAAATTATCACTTCATTTGGGGAAAAAAGAAAGTATTCTGTTTGGGTCTAAACGTAAATTGTCTAAAATTCGAAACTTTGACGTTACATGTAATAATCACACAATTTCATCACAGAATTGTGTGAAATATTTAGGCCTGAGTATTGATAATTCTCTTTCTGGAGAAAAAAATTAATATTATACAAAAGATAAACTCAAGATTGAAATTCAAATACAGACAGGCCAAATGTTTATCAGAACATTCTAGAAAGACTTTAGTTACAGCTTTAATTCAATGTGATATGCTGGTGTCAGTAAAAATATAAAGATAAGCTACAGATATTACAAAACAAATGTGTTAGATTTATAAAAATACTGGATATAGATCAAAAGTTGACCATACTGTATTAAATAGTATTGGTTAATTATGTTAATATTGAAAATCGTGTTAAACAATTGTCAGAGATTAAACCATGTTCATAATATTTATTACCACCATTGTCCTAGTTATATGTATACAAATTTTACAAAGGTGAGACATTGCCATAATTATTTCACAAGAAATAGTGAATATTACTTCTGGGTTCCACCAGGCAGGAAATATATATATTGACATAGATATACTGTTCCCAGCACCAGTTAAGAGTCAACAAAAGATAGTTTTTTATTATAATGGTATACAAGATTGGAATATGTTACCAAATCATGTTAAAAATAAAAAAAATAAATGAATTAAAATTAGCGTTAAAAGTACTTGACCAAAAGTTATAATGCGGCTTCATCTGAATGCTTTTATTATTATTAAATTTTTTTTTTTTTTTTTTAAATTAGTTTTATGTCAGATAAATTTGTGTCGGATCACCAGCAGTGATGGTGATACATGGCTGTGTACATTATGTATATACAACTCGTCTAAACATCAACCCAACAATGTTAGATCTGTAAATTTGCTTTCGCAAATTTTTGTTCTTCCTCGCCGGGATTCGAACCCATGCTACTGAGATATCGTGACACCAAATCGCCTGCACTGTAGCCGTCCCGTAGACCACACGACCACCTGGGCTTCATAAAATGAATCTTTCGGTGGCCGGGTGTTCCACGTCAGTTTTAATCTAGCGTCGTACTACAGTACATGATATATAAGGCATGGAGATGTTATTTTACAGATCAGCTAAATTATCTATAGTAAAGGATCCTACAAATTAATGTAGGATACAGTCACAGAAAATAATTATGTTTATAAGTACGTCTGAGCCAGTGACAACTCTACAACAGATTGATCCATCGGATCACCAGCAGTGATGGTGATACATGGCTGTGTACATTATGTATATACAACTCGTCTAAACATCAACCCAACAATGTTAGATCTGTAAATTTGCTTTCGCAAATTTTTGTTCTTCCTCGCCGGATTCGAACCCATGCTACTGAGATATCGTGACACCAAATCGCCTGCACTGTAGCCGTCCCACTAGACCACACGACCACCTGGGCTTCATAAATGAAGCTTTCGGTGGCCGGGTGTTACCTTCCACGTCAGTTTTAATCTAGCGTCGTACTACAGTACATGATATATAAGGCATGGAGATGTTATTTTTAAAGTATCACCATCACTGCTGGTGATCCGATGGATCAATCATTTGAGTTGTATGCTCAGACGTACTTAAAATTAATTAATTCGTGTGTATCATTAATTTGTATGGATCTTTTAATATGATAATGCTGATTAAACAATTGCAGCTTATATACATGTTCTAATATTTAATTACAATGTCTAGTTATATGTCACTACAAGCTTATTTTAGAAGGTGAGACTTTAATCATCATGTTCAAAAATATAATATACAATTGGACCAAAGAATATACAAATTATTAAGGTCAATTTTGCCTGGATTATAATATGATTGAAATATGTTACCTTATCATACTTAAATTTAAAAATAACCTGAATTCAAAATTAGCGTTAAGTAATCGACCAAAAATTATCATGAATGCGCTTCATAGACTGCATTTAAATTGTTTTGGTTTTTAATTATTTAAATTAGTTTTATGTCATTTAAATTTGAGTAGTATACCCTTTTTGAACCCTATAAGCATTTTACAATGGACCCATTTAATGAAGCTTCAGTGATATGGTTATCCACGGAATCATGAGAAAGTTTCTAACAAGGGTATACAGACCAAATGCTCTATTTTTCAAGTATGTGTTAGTATATGTTTTATATATTGTATTTTGTTTGTAAAACTTATATGTTGATTTGATATTGAATAAAATTTGTGATTATTATTATTATTTTGTTAAATTATTTCAATTTTATAATGTCACAGTCATTTTGAAAGATTGATATGGCCTTAATATTTAATAACCATTTGATGTCCCTGTCCAAGATGTAAGATCCTTAATATAGGTTTTGTCAAATATGGTTGGCTTATTGACGTTAATGTCGAAAAATATCCCAAAATTGTATTATTATCAGCCATATAATTTTACCATTTAACTTAATTGGTAACAAATTCTTGGAACTGTCCAACTTTTGAGAAGCTTGATTGCATTTCCTCTGATAAGCAGTTGCACAAAAAAGTTTAACAATGTTCAAATTCATTAAATTGAATTATATCCATGCTAATCATTTGAAAATAGTATTTTAATACAACAAGCTGAAATGAAGCTATTATATATGCTAATGAAATCAAAAAGTTTTCTAAATATAATACAAATACATAAACTATTGTGGTATAAAAGTAATTTTCATTAAGTTATAGCAAGATTATGAAGACAACATGCTAATGTGATTTAGTCAGAAGACAGAGAACCAATTTTTTCTTTCTTTTATTGTTTAAATTATCTCTATATATTATTTTGAACAAATTATTTGATTAAAATCATTTGATCCTGCAGTGCAAAATGTTTTCAATTTACCGTCATGTTCAGTTAAAAATAGAACTCTATACGATATTCGGATCGTTTTCCACAAGGACGCCACTGACAGATTTATTGTAAGTTAACAACAAAAAACGTTCTGCTAAATAGTAACAATGAAAAAATAAAATAGAAAATGAACTACCACATATGAAATAATTTTCCTCGAACATTAGCTAACGTATGTACGAATTGATTATACAAATTTGTAATTTTGGTTCAATAATGTTGCTATTAGGATACATTCCTAAACTCATTATTTTTAATTAATTCTGTAAATGTCACTGCAACCATGCACAAATATACATATCAGCTACTGAAATTAATTTTATTTTTAAATCCAATCGTTTCTTTTAATGATGTAACCATTAAACACTTTTGATTTATGCACTAGGCAAATTCATTTTACCTTAATTTCGATCTAAACTTTTAAAACACTACCACTGTTTGATTTGCACATAGTTCACAATATCAAAAATCCCAATTGGTTTGAAATTGGTACACCTTTGAACAGGTTGGGACCATTAGTTCAAATTGGTTAAAATATCAGTTTTAGGAAAATATAACAAAGTGCACATAATTATTACTTCTACGAAGGTTCAAATATTTTTAAATGTACTAACTTTTAAACCATCTTTACTAAATTTAATAACAAACAACCCAATTGGGTTCTAATACTCCAAACGGGTTATAAGCTATTTTGCTTATTAGCTTAAACCAGTTTAACGGATTATAAATTGTGTGGAAACAATATATTTTACCAATTTTGAAACAAAATTTTAATCGTGAATTAGAAATAACAATGTTTCTAAAATGTAACTATTCGCATGCTAAAACTTATTTAAGGTATAAGTAATCATAATATTAAACCATTGTAATGTTTAGTGAAACACCTATCAATTTGGTGTAAAAACAAGCATTATATTTTGTATAAAATATAAATTTTAAATTAACATTTTATATGTGATTTCTCGTCCGAAACGATTTTCTTGAAAAATATAAAGCTAAAGATGTCTTATACCTGAAAACGAGAAAAGCAATCGAGTTGAGATGACCAATGATAATCTGTTTATCGCTATTTTACCTATGAAGACGTTGTTAATTTCCTTGACAACGGCACGTGTTCCTAGTTTCTAGCGATAATTTTCATATCACTCGACTCCGTTTTCATATCAATCGACTCCGCTGAGAACGGAAATTATCAGTCAGCAAGATCAAAGGAAAAATTCGTAAAATAGCGATAAATACATATATATATATATATATAACCAAATGGGACCTAAAAAGAATACTAGTCAAATTCATCTAAGGTCAAATTTGCCTGATATATCAATATGCAGCAAAATTTATCCTTTAAAGTACATATGCTTGTTTCTCAACCTGTTACATATATACATGGATATGTTAATTTCAGAAACCTGATGTTCAGTGGTTGTCGTTTGTTGATGTGGTTCATAAGTGTTTCTCGTTTACAAATTGTAACTTGGATTGCACAGAGGAATATTAATAGAAACTGAGATGTGACTTAATTTATATTGTAATGTAAACAGAAAAAAAAACGTGATACTATTAGTTACCATGGGCGGATCCAGCCATTTTTAAAGGGTTGCAACCATATGTTCCCATTCAAAATCATTGATCGTCAAAAAAAAGGGGGTTCCAACCTCCGGACCCTCCCGGATCCGCCACTGGTTACATTGTGATAGTGACCTAATACGATATATACGGGGCCAGTTAATTCCATATGGGGTTCGAGCGAATCGTATTAGGTCACTAGCACACTGTGTAACGAATTTAACTTACCGACTATCTTAACATGTGGCATTTAGACTAGTGGCCTATCAAAGTGATCAAGTCTTCAATATAAAGAACCTATTTCCATTGCTCTATACAAAAACAAATGCCAACAATAACAACTTGTTAGTTTTTAATGTGTTTTCTGCATTTATTTCAATCGTTCATCATCAATTTCTTTATCTGTTGTCCGGGTGAAACGTTTCAGATTTTTCCTCAATGTCGTGTTGTTTTTATAAAGGGACGTAAAGCCACTACTAACCTTGTATTAAAATAAACCACGCCTACTAACCCCATATTAAATATACAGGGTCTCCACGCGGTCACTTTTAACCAATGATATTCCTAGAAATGTATAGGAGGTAAGATAAATTTCAATATTTAAGTGTCTCCTTTCCCCACATTTAAACTGTAATCTGCGACCAATTTTGAAGACATGTCGCATCTTAACATAGTCTGATTGATCTATAACTTCTATATTTTTCATGTTTTGGGACATACATAAATGTGAACCTCATTAAACTCGATCCGGAAATGGTCACTAAAAAGGAATAAATATTTTAAAAGTATCCATAAATTTCATTGAGCACAAAACTAATCCAAATAAGATTTTAATGATTTGGATATTTTAAACTTACATTTATATTTTTACAGGAATTCAAAAAACTAATTATCTAGTTTTACTTTAAGACACTGATTTAAGGTTTACATGGTACACATGTACACAATATCATAAAATGTTCCCAGCTTTAGGAATGAGTGACACTTTTACAACCTTTATTTTATTTCAGATTTTGAACTGATTAAGTTTGAAAACGTATAAATAATGTTTTAAAAAAGTGCAAAATAGTTGTTATTTAATCTGTTAACACATGACATAGGCAAAATCTCTTTTTCTTACTGTGCTATAATCTGGATAATGCACAGCTAAGGTGTGCATTAACTACCTCAGATATACTACACTGTTCAGAGGTACTCTTGGCTTACAATAACGACATAGTAAGTTAATCAATCAACAACTTGAGAAAATACAGAATAAATAAAAACAGATCTGATATAAAAATAAGCAGATGTGGTATGATTGACAATGAGATAACTATCCACCAGAGACCAAACGACGATAATGTAAACAGCTATAGGGGACTGAGCTCAGCAAAGATCTAAACACAAATAATAAATGAGTTTTATATAGTTAGCTACAAAAAACCCCGGCGTGACAAAATGTGAAACATTTCAAAAGTGAAAACCAACGGCCTGAATTATCTACCTTTTTCGAATTTAAAAAAAGTGTTGATACGGTTTGACGGGTAGTTTTGTGACAGAAACTAAAAGCTATAGTGGAACCAACGAGACAATATTGACCGCTAGTAATCATGGATATATATAAAGATATCAAATCATGTGTCTAACAAGAAAATTAATTATCTGATTTTTCAAGTAGTGAAATGGGTGTACGCCAAGGAGAAAATCTATCACCTTTTCCATTTGTAATTTTCTTAAATGACTTGGAAATCTTCTTTACCGAAAATAAAGTTTTTGAACAAGAGATGATTACAAATTTGTGACCAGTAAAATAAATAACTAAAACGAAAATTTCTCTGTAATCCCATGGTTTAATTTCAAGTTAAAATATGCTAGAGTTTTACAAATTTTTAGCAAAACAAGAATTTTGGAAGAAGTGGTGCTTTATTTGTTTTGTTAAATATACATTGGTGATTAAATTGATAAAACGGGACAAATAAGTTACCTTGCGATCCGCTGTCATTTGTAGCAGCCATAATTAGAGGCTTTCGTTACTTCTTTGATTTAATGGTACTGTGATTAGTTTCCACGTGGTCCAATATAATTCTTGGTCCAACACAAGCGACCATATTGGCAGTGTGATAAGCTCTCTCTCAATATATAATGTATATACATTGTATATATATTTATTTCTTACACTATCACACACAAACACAAACGAAAGTAGAGACAGACAACTCATATGCTTTGTCTTCACTTTTATTATAAAGATGCATTTTCGCAAGCTTTTTTGAAAAACAACAAAAAATATAAATGTTGTCCATTCAATACCATATGAACATTGTGCGTTCCTGTATACTCCGTTAAACAAGATGTCAAATGTTTGGGAAGTTGAGTTATTACATATCAAAAGTGCCATATATAACCAAAAAGGTGTTTTAACTATTACCACAATAACTAAGCCCAAATGCCTGAATGAGTTGAGTTTTAGGCTTTAGTAGAATTGTATAATTGGCATATAGTTTCGTATACTAGTATCTAAAGATATGTCGGAAACGCTGATTTGAAGAATTAAACTGAACATCGAAATCAAATGTATTTATTTATTTTTCAGAATAATGAGGGGAAGAGTTGTTATAGGATTGTCGTTTTTCTTTATGGGAGGATTTGTAATGATGCTCATAGTACGGAACTATCAAACACTGGAGACGGTACAAGACACTCGTGTTCTGACAAGTGACCACACTTCCGGTGGTAAAAATGATCCAAAGCCAGTGTGTAAAGTAGATTTTACAAATGTGTATTCAATGGATTTAACTACTTGGAGTAAGAATAATCAAGTATGCAGCGAGTGTCAAAACTTTATAAAAGCAACTCTTAAAACTCCATACGGGAATACTCCGATTTTTGTGTATCCAGCAGCCCAAGATCCATGGGTCTCGGGAATATTGATAAGCAGTGGACACTTCGAAGCAGAGAAATCCAGTATAATGTTTGATTTGTTGAAATCCGATCCAAAATTAAATCTAATAGACATAGGAGCTAACATTGGAGTTTATACGCTCTCTGCTGCTAAAATGGGGAGAAAGGTTTTGGCCGTGGAGGCTTTAGACAGAAATGTCCGTCACATTTGTACGTCTGTTGCCGAAGGCGGCTTACAGGATAAAGTCACTCTTGTTCATAATGCCATATCCAACAGTAATGGTGTTGTTAATCTAGGAGTAGATAAAAACAATATGGGAGGGACTTTTGTCGATGTAGACTCGGATCATATTAAGAAACTAAAGGAAGGCCGAGCCCAAGGAACATATGGTACTGTTCATACGATAAAAATGGACGATCTTTTAAAAATTCCAGGAATAGAAAACTTTCAAAATGTGGTAGTTAAAATGGACATAGAAGGCTTTGAAGCTAAGGCCATGGAAGGAGCGTCGTTATTTTTCGAAAAAATAAAAATTGTTGGTTTTATTATGGAATGGGAATTCCATAGAAAACAAAAAAGTGCAGATACAATTCTTAAATTTATGAGTAAACACAACTTTATACCACATTCATTGAGCTCGGCAAAACAAAAATTGGACTACACAAAGTCTGACTCGTGGGGCTATGATGTATTATGGTTACCAAAGGGGTAGTGTTCATACATTTGTTTAGGGGAATAAATATTTTATATTTTACAGTTTTATAAGACTATTGTATAAGGCCACATTGGTTTTCACACGCTGTTACCGACGGATATATTATGGTATACCGTCTGTTTCTCTGTTCGTCTGCTCGCAAAACATCAAGGTGTTCTTAACACACCATTAAGAAATTATGCACAATGTAAAGTTCTATTATCACAAGCTCCCATTCTATTTGAATTTTTTATGTTTCTTGTCAGAATTATGATAGTTGAACAATTTACAATTTGGAACATGTGTCGCCACAACTCACGTTTGAATTATTGGGTACTAGTATTAACGTTTATTTTGTGAACTGAGCCTTTTTCATGAAGAGAAGCTTCCTGTCGACAATTGAAAAATTGTCTTTCTAGAGTTTCATGAAAGAAATTTAACGGTTAAAAATTCGATGATTCGTGCAAATCTCAGTATTACTCACATTAAACCTTGACATTGACCTCTAGCAATCTGTATCACTCAACTCATTATTTATATAGTATGTATTTTAGTCCTCTATTTGTGTACATGTAGCTCAAGGCAGCAATTATAAATGACTAATGACGTTAACTGTACTGAACTTTCCATGTGTAAAAAGTGATTTTGTTTGTAAGATTTTTGTAAAATGGCTACTGAAGTTATAGACTTTAATCATCAAAATATTCGTGACGGACATCTTATATGCCCAGGGTGCAGCTGTTTATTCATTTGAATATGACTGTAGACATGCATTTTTCTTTATTCATTTGATTTAATTGTACTAGTGAATGAAAGAACATTCAGAGTATACATCAATGAGACAGCAACCCAACAACACGATCATAAGCTACAGGTCAACATAGAGTCTTCAACAATAAATTGTCTATACAATTTGTCATGTTCTGAATCGTCCCAAATCTTAAATCATACAGAAACTATAATATAACAGAAAACATTAAGATATGACGTAAGAAAACGATCTATGAAGTTCCTTTCTTGGAACGGGCACTAAATCAGAACAATGGCTTATGATCTGAGAAATCTAAACAATTCTCAATGTTGTTCTAGATTTATTTTACAAGTTAAAATGTAGTGTTACTTTTCTCTCTGCTTCAAATACGAGCATGACTGTGTAAGATACCGTATCAATTATTTTAATGCACGCACTTCCTTCAACGCCTTAGGGAAACCTACTCTATTCTCGCAATATGTTATTGCGTTACTAGTAATTCACGTACTTATAAAAGTATTACATAAGTAAGAAGACATTTGCCACATTTCTGGAGTAGCAATCCTTATATATTTATTTATATGATTTTAAAATTCTATAATCTGACTCGATATACTTGTTTGCTTTATGAATGTTGTGTAAAGAGTAATGTTTGTCTTGTGAAAGATATTATTTATTACAAATATATGGGACCTAATTTGGAAATAAAATGTCATGTATAGTATGTGCTTTAGTCCTCGTGTTGCATGTAGCGACAAAATCAAATAATTCGACTACAGAACTATATAATAGCATCTAAATCTGGCCTTACGGTCATAAAAATTTAGAGCACAATTATCGTACTCAGACTCAGAAATCAACCAATCAAAATACAGGATTTGGTTTTTCGAGCACACATTTTGTACGTAGAAAAGTTAGAGCTCTGAAGTTGTATGAAGGAAAATATAATAAAAGTAATCATACATATAATTTAACGGCTTCCGGTGCATGTATTTTCTCCACAGGTCCTGTGTAAAAATACATTTAGATCTTAAATGAAATACATGTAGCTGTTAGTTCGGTGGAAGAAATTTCTTCTATCAAGCATACATCTAAAATGATTTTTTTAGCAGTTAGCAAGTGGAAAGGAATGTCGCCTAATGTCTTCTATCAAACCTTCAATGAAATATTTGAAGCAGTAAGTTCGTTAATAGAAATTTCTTCTACCAGACCTACATTTAGATCTAAAATGAAACAAAATTGTAGCTTTTAGTTCATTGGAAGAAATTTCTTCTAACAGAAATAGACATAAAATGAAATAATTGCGACAGTTAGTAATTTGGAAGAAATTTTCTATATATTAAATAAGCAGCGATTACATATTAAACATACCTTTTTTTTACATAGATGAGAGTTTTGGAATGAAAAAGGTGATTTATATGTTTTAAATGTACAGTGGACAACTTCTTCCTTTGGACTATGTGTATAAATAAGTACTTTCAACTTGTTCGCTGATATTCGTCACATCAATCGGAACAATGCGTTTACAAAATAATGGAGGTACTATGTCTATTTTGTGTGAACTTGTGTTGTTGTGTTTTATCCCACATCTATATATTTCAATTTTATACTTAAGAATGTAATTTTAATCTTATCTTGAATTGAGATGATTAAAAGGAGGTGTGAGATTTATACCCTAATAAGACGGCGACCCAACACCGCAAATCGCGACACTTAGAGGTCAATATACGGCCATTCTGAATTTTGCTTTAAATTACGATTTCTTATATTTTCACATGTATTATGATACAAAATTCTACATGATATTGTTAAATTTTGTATTGAACAACAATCGATCCAAAACGAATTTAGACAATTTATTTAGGTTTACGTCCAAAAATATTTTTGTTCTGGTTGATAATGTCTTTCTGATACATTTGTTTGGATAAATACTCAAAATTAGCCAAATTGTGTCAAATTGCTGTTTTAAGCTTCTTTCAGGTGAAACGTTTCTTCCCTTGTTATAAATGAGTTATAATATTATTAGAACCTAAAGGTAAACACATGAAGCTATTATACTGTGAACTTAAGTAAATGTTGAAAGAGCTTAAATTTGACTTTTGAAAATGGCCCTACTGCGAAATAATGTCTTTCTGATTTACAATGTGATTATGTTGGGGTAAAAAAACGGAAATTCATGTAATCTTTTCTCTCGTTAATGGTATCAATGAATTATGACAGGGATAATAATAATTCAATTAAACGGATTATATACCGAAAACATTTTGGACGATTTTATGCTAAAATACATGTAAATCGTGAATTCGAAAACATGAAATGATAATTATTTTGGCGATCAAAGTGGGGCGTACGCCCTCTATCCCCGTTGAATCCGCCACTGTATGAGGTGTGTTATATCTGAATAATTCTCACATTTTAGAACAACCAGTCGCTTTACTCTACTGTTGCTTCAGTCCACGAAAGTATTGTTTTAATATAATACCGGAAGTCTATTACTAGGAGTGTGCAACCCGCTATACGGTATAGGCGATCACGATGTCCCCATACCTCCGTGATTGAAACGGGATTTGAGCGAGATTTTAACAAGAGTGCACACGCTAAAATGTCTCGCCTGCTTTACTGACCATTAATTTTAGGTTGAAAGTCTTAAAGATAAAGGTTTATCTAAAGCATCACATAAACTCAGGTCAGATAAATGCTGTCAGACAAACATATAAACCTTACAATTTTGTATACACAAAATATAGTTGACCTACTGCTTATGATAATTGAAAACAGACCAAAACACAAAACTGAACATTGACCAATGTACCATGAAAATGAGGTCAAGGTCAGATGATACCTGCCAAACAGACATGTACCCATTACAGTCATTCCATACACCAAATATAGTTGACCTATTGCTTATAGTACTTGAAATACAGACCAAAACACTAAAAACTTAGCATTGACCAATGAACTATGAAAATGGGGTCAAGGTCAGATGATACCTGCCAGACAGACATGTACACTATACAATCATTCCATACACCAAATATAGTTGACCTGTTGCTTATAGTACTTGAAAAACAGACCAAAACACAAAAACTTAACATTGACCAATGAACCATGAAAATGAGGTCAAGGTCAGATGAAACCTGCCAGACTGACATGTACCCATTACAGTCATTCCATACACCACATATAGTTGACCTGTTGCTTATAGTATTTGTGAAACGGACCTAATAACGTAACTTTAACCTTGATCACTGATCCATGAAATGAGGTCAAGGTCAGGTGAACCCTGTCTGACAGACATGGAGACGTTCAAGGAACCTATATACCAAATATGGTTATCTCATTACTCATATTAGGTGAGAAATTAACATGACAAAAAACTCAAATTTTTTCCAAGCAGTCGCTGAACCATGAAAATGAGGTCAAGGACATTGGCCATATGACAGACGGAAACTTCGTAACATAAGGTATCTCCATACAAGATATGACGCCTCCAGGTCTTCTACCTTCTGAAATATAAAGCTTTATACAAATAGTTTACGCACCCGCCGCCGGAGGATAGTAATACCTATGTCTCGCATACTGCGACTTTCGTCGCAGGCTAGACAATAAATATAACAAAATCTATGACTAATGTTTTTGCAATGCTTTCTGGGTAGAGATAATATATGCAAAACGCCATATAACTTAATTAGCACATAGTTAAAAATAATGTTATACCATCGAAGTGTTAATAAATGGAAGATCCTAGATGCTATATTATAACGGTGTCATGAGTTATGGTGGTTTTGATATTAAATAATCAAAATGTTGGTGTTTATCTACAATTATTACCGTAGAAAATCTGCCAGATTAAAAACCTTACTTCTCAATACAATTCACGCTTAGTTTCAGAGTAAGTTGTGCAAAATTTGCCATTAAAAAGTTGACAAGAAAAATTAGATCGGAAAATTGTGCATCCATTTATATAGTACCATGGAAGTATTGTCAATATAATACTTCCATGATAGTACTAACACTGGTTGAGGAATTCAAGAATTTAATAGGAATAAACATCCTATTATATTTATTTTAAGTATGCATGTTACGTTATACAATTTATTTTAGAAGAAAGAGGATTTTTAAAAGTTGCACAGAAATTCAGTCAGTCTGCAGATGTAACCATTTTCAGCAAAATAACAACTTGTACCCTCAATTTGGAAAATAAAAGAGGGAAAATAACGCTATGCCCTTTCCTCAATTTCGAATATCATCAATCTTGAGTAAGATCTCGGCGGTAATACTACCTCGGATAATGGTGTGGATGGACAAAGGTTATCATTTCATTCGGACATTGTAACATTTATCAATTAAAATACACGTTAAAATGCAGTTCACAGTGTTGGACAAAAAAACTATAGGTTGAAATTGTAGGAAGAGTTGCAATCATTATCTTTGTAAACAAATAATACTTAACTTAACCGTATTACATAACTTATTACACTATTTTCTTTATGTTTTTTTTTCAGAATGAAGAAGTATTTTGGATTATTTCTTGTAATTTTTCCTGTGCAATTTTCTCAATTTCGTTTTTAATTTGAATTCGGATTTCCTTCTGAGAGATTTGTATTGAACAAATGTTTTCCTTTTTTTCCACGGGGTAGATTTGTTAAGTGTTATTTATTTACGTGACTTGGATGGAGAGCTGTCTCATTGGCACTCATACCACATCTTCTTATTTATATGAACATGTACGGTGATTTTAAACGTGTAGAAAGACATGCTCATTTGATTTTTGTAACAAATGATGTAGTTATTTTCAATGTTCAATTTTGTATACAGCTGTATTAAATCGATTAATCAGCATGCGTTCATGTGTCATTTACTTCCTCATAACAATATTGCGTTTCAACGCTTTATTAAACATTTTGAGTGTCTCTAAGAACTGGTTATGCAATTATATATTCTTTTGAACTTTTTCTTGTTTTTAGAATTAGCAAACATGTAAAGTGGATATATCCTTCAAATGCACCGATCATTCTTATTCTGGTGTGCAAAGGTGGGACTTCGTTTTAAATGAATTATTTGCTTGTCAAGCAGTTTTTTTTATTAAAGTTTAAAGTTGTGTGACCCGAAAATACCCTTCTCCAAAATAGGACCAAAAAAATCCCTTATGTTCAGCTACACTTCTTTTTACTGTGTGAAGCCAAAATGTCAGGTAAATTCATGTAATTTCAAGATAAATTGCCATACAGGTACATCAGACCAGTTCCTGAGTATTATTGTGTTACTCACAGTCACGTTATTTGCTTCATAATTAATAGAATTTCTACCATTGATCTAACTATTTTAAGGCTAGAAATGTTTCCAACGAACTTAGTGCTCCAAATATTCTAATTAAGATTTCATATTTTAGGTCTAAGTCTAATAGTTTGTTGGAAGAAATGTCTTCCAACTTTCTAACACCTACATGTTTTTCATTTTAGATCTATATTTAGGTCTGTTAGAAGAAATTTCTTCCAACTTACTAACTACCACAAGTAAATCATTTTAGGTCTATGTCTGATAGAAGAAATTTCTTCCAACGGACTAACTGCCACACATATTACATTTTAGGGCAGGTTTGATAAAGAAATTTCTTCCAACTTACTAACTGTCACAAATATTGCATTTTAGGTCAGGTTTGATAAAGAAATTTCTTCCTACGAACTAACAGCTACATGTGTTTCATTTTAGATCTAAATGTAGGTTTGATAGAAGAAATTTCTTCCAACTAACTAGCGGCTTAGATTAAATATTTCATTTAAGGTTTAAATCTGATAGAAGAAATTTCTTCCAACGAGCGATCAGCTCGAAGTAATTCATATTACGTTTGATAGAAGAAATTTCTTTCAACGAACTAACTGCCATAAGTATTATAATTTAGGCATAAGTCTGATAAAAGAAATTTCTTCCAATGAACTTACTGCTCCAATTATTTTATTTTATATCGAATAATAGAAACTGCTTCCATTAAACTGACCTCTCTATGTACTTGTTCTAAGGTCTGAGAGAAGAAATTTCTGTTATGGAATATTCTCATAGTTTTACGCAAGTTTCTAATTTTGTTGTTTCTTACAGAGAAGAAATTTCTTCTAATCATTGAAGTTATCAAAAATGATTGCAAAAATTAGAAAACAGTTGATGCATTTGGCATTTTTTGATAAATTCATGAATTTTGCATATTTCAGACCGCAAAAGAGCAAAACAAAAACAAGTGCAAAATGGCGATAAAGAAACCCGATCTCAAATGAAATGACCGAAATTATTTCTGTAAAGAAAATTAATTTGTCCTAAATCCCAATCTTCCGTTTAGAACAAATAGCTTTCAGTTTAGGACATGACTGACAAATATAACCGTTTCCGGATCCTTAATATATATACAATATATATATATATATATATATAAATTCCTAAGAATGTAACTTTAACACGCTAATGAGTGTTATAAAAATAGTTGTTGTATTTTATATATTTACACAATATTTCGCTATTAAAACAAAGTAGCTTCATCAGGCGCGTACAGCCATCCAGGTGAAATCGGATGCTGTTAAGAAATTTTGTAGCTTATCGTACTTGTCCTTTAAATATATGTTTGCAGCTTATTGTACATTGCGATTGATAGATTCAAAACAAATAATTTTGTTAGTTAAATACTATGAAGTTCAAGATTTATTCCTTTGGTTTTGATAAAATTGTTTTCCTCCCTCTCATTCAGTCCATTAGGTTCAAGAGTACGTAGCTGATGCATCCAAAACTGACAAACACCGTTTCTCTCTCCAAAAGTTGTCACCCGAAACACTGCTCCAGGAGCATTCCTTACAGTCAAGCCATGAGACTAAAGCGAACTTGCTTCTTGGAATCCAAACTCAACTACCGTTTGGGACAACTCGGACAACAACTTTAATCAAGAGGATACAAAAACAAAAAGATCACAGAAGCTTTCGGTAAAGCCGAAGAAAAAAGATCGAAATATCTTCATTGAATACAAAGACAAGACGACCCGCACAGATAGAATTCCGTTTGTTGTCACCTTCCATCCCGATCTGACAAATATTTCATCTACTGTCCGCAAGCACTGGTGTCTTATTGAAAATGACTCTTCCTTAGAAGAAATTTTTCCACCACCTCCTGTTATTGCTTATCGCAGACCCAAAAACCTCAAAGATAAAATAAAACAAGAGAACTCTAAAATTGGGACTACAAACAATGCGGAAGAAGCAATTGTAAATGCTGTAATGTCGCCAACACTGAAAACTCTTTCACCAGCACAGTAACAAAGCAGCGATACAACATATATGTAACATCTAATTGTAAAACGGAAAATAGTATTTATATTCTTACTTGTGGAACTTGCAAGCTGCAATATGTTGGCGAAACAGACACTAAATTCAACATCAGACGTAATAATCGCCGGTCATCAAAGGAAGAAACTGCCCAATCACGAGACACCTCTTAAGAACAGGACATACTTTTGAAAATATCACCTTTCAAATAATAGAGGTAAACCAAAATTAGGACCCCCAAAGGAAGTCTTTAAATACACAAACTGTGAAATGTTTTTAAGAAATGATTTATGAATATCATTATCAATTCTAATTATTTGCTCCAGTGTATTTCTATTTTTCCTAAATCCACTCTGATTTGGTGTGTAGAAATTATTTTTTTCCAAATACCAACGTAATCTATTATTAACCATTTTCTCCATAGTTTTTACAGAATTTGATGTAAGGGCTATTGGTCTATATGATTGTGGGTCTGTGGTTTTTTTCCAGGTTTAAGTACTGGTGTAATAATAGAATGCTTCCATTCACTTGGAAGTTTTTGTAAAAACCATACTCTATTAATGAATAATAATAACACAGACAGTGATTTGTCAGTAAATTGTTTAAACATAGAATACGTAATTCTATCTTTTCCAGGGGAGGTATCAGATGTATCACTGATAGCATCTTTTAGTTCATGCATGGAATAGGGTTCATTGTAACTATCAGAGTTACCCTTATAATAGTGTAATAATTTACAGTACTCTTTTGTTCTATATCTTGTTTCTGATTTAAAAATTTTTCAGAGTAGTTATCATTACTACTGACTTTAGCATAATTTGTAGCAAGTATATCAGATTTGTCTTCAGAATATTCATATTTAGTATTATTATATAGTAGGGTTGGTAAATTTAGTATTTTTATCGTTTTACCCAACATTGATTTTACTTTTTCCATACCTCCGTTAGTTTAGTATCATTATTGAGAGAGTTACAGTAGCTCTCCCAATACATGGCTTGTGCAGTTTTATAGTTTTCCTGCAGATTCTTTCTTTTCTCTATAAATAGTAAAATCTGTACCAAGACCTGTATGTTGGGCTCGGTTTTTACAAGTATTTCTTTCTTTAACACAGTTACTACATTCAGTTGTACACCATGGTACTTGTGGTTTTAAAGTTTATTATTTTCTAATTTGACTGGGATGCACTCCCAAGTCATTTGTAGTATTTTATTAGTTAGTCTTGAACATGTTTCTTCTATATTGTCAGAAATCATATTATGACTCAAATGTTCATTACACTTGCTGGAGAATGCTTCCCAGTCAGCTTTTTGTAATTATATACCGATTCTATTTCGTCAGTTTGCATTTGTTCATGGTTAAAATTCATATTAACAACATGATGGCCACTGCCATAGGAACTAGTGAGGTCAACTGACCATGTTATTTTACTTGCTAGACTAGAACTACAAAAGACAAGTCAATAGGTGCCAGCTCTAATGTACTGGGATTACACCTTGTACCTGTACCATCATTAAGAAGTACAATATCTTTATATTCTAGGAAAGAGAACAACTCTCTCCTTTGGTATCAATATGTTTACCGCCCCACATAGTGTGGTGTGCATTAAAGTCTCCACATAATAAAAATTTCCATTCTATTTCTTCAAATATTTGTTCAAATATTTGTTCAAATATTTGGTTATATTGTGATAATTTGGTATCTGATGCTGTGTCATTAAAGATTGACTAACGTCATATTATTATTATCATAATTAAACTTAATACAAGATATTTCTAATACACTATTAATATTCTTTTTCAGATATGGAAGGTTTTCTCTGACATAAACTGCTGTACCTCCATGTGATTTTGTTTTGCGTATAGAAAAATCAGCTATTTTGTAGCCTATTACAAGTGGATGGTCTTGTTCATTTTACACCATGTTTCCTGGAAGCAAATTATATCTGGTTTAAATTGTGACATTGATATATATTCCGCAGCATTATTATTAATGCCACGACAGTTCAATGAACAAGACTGAACATTATGATATATAATAAAAATATATTGTATACTATGTAGCCATTTTTAATGTTAAATAGTTTATTCTTTGATACTCGAAGATATATATTACATCATTTCAGTAGTCACTCTACTAGCCATTTCTAAACCTAGTGGTAAATCAAAGTGAGACCCAAACATATATTTGACAACCATTCCTACAAAACTCATAACTGACTTTAAAGTAAAGTCTATAGATTTAGAAGGAGAGCTCATTGTCTGGTGCATCACTACACTGACTACTGTAACTAGGTCTTGGGTAGTACATTTATCCTTTTTAGGTGAACCAGATTGTTGACTATTTGTGGTTTTGTCGGTTACTTTTAGACTTTTTTAAGGCTGAACATTAATTAAAAGTTGGTTAGTTGCTTGATGTATTGAATTTTTTCTGACTTCACCAACTTAAGGGCCAATTTTTGCTGAGTCCTTGCAGGACATTCCTTGTCATTAGACATATGATTGCCTTTACAGTTTACACATTTTAAAATTGTTGAGTTACACTGTTGGTTTTCGTGTTCCTCTCCACATTTTATACATTTTTCTTATTTCTACATTGATTTGCCATATGTCCAAAACCCTGACACTTGAAACATTGTATTGGTTTTGGTACAAATAGTTTGGTATTGTAGGTTTTATAACCAATATTAATAGTTTCTGTCAGTTGGGGTGTCTGAAAAACAATTTTACAGATTTTGATGGCTTTCTTTAAGGTCATTGTCAAAGTATGACATCATTGGTACCTTACTCACTTTCTGTGATTTTGATACCGATATTATGTCTTGATCTTCAACATGCACGTCAAAAGGCACGTTGTATAGAACTTCTTCTGATGAACTTACAGATTTGGGCACTCTTGTCCTAATCTGTAATTCACCAATAAGTTTTACGCACTGTAGTTGTTTCCACCGCGCCTTGTCGTTACACTCTACTAATAATTTGCCACTGTTAAGTGGTTTAATTCTTTGGAGTACCAACTGTTTCAAGAAGAATCTTCTGGGTCTACACTTTGTAGAACTAATAAATACTAATTGTCATTTACTGAGGTAGAGGAGGGTGGTGTATTAAGTACGGTATTGTCATAGAGGGTGACGTATTTGCCATTCTTTTACGTCTCTTCCTCTGAGTAGACCAACCTTGTTTATCATAATCAGAGGATTCCGTATCTGTCGAGCCACTATCATTAAGTGACTTATAAAATTCGTCAGTATCGAACTGACCAGAACTTGTGTTGTCCATAATGGCGGACAACAAAGGGTAATGGTGAACACTTTTCAGAAAAACAAAAGTTAAATATCTGAAGATATTAGCTATAATTACACTAAATAAATATTTAAATAGCAGACTATACTGAAATATAATATTATAGTCAAATAAATATCTGAAAATAAAGACAAAATAAATACACAATCTTATGAAAATCTAAATTCAGTGCAGTGCTATGAAAAACACGACCGTGTGATCCGGGACTCACAACCTGTGCTTACTTCTACTACTACTAAATAGAGTTTAATGGCGACTTTTTCCCAACTTGATCTTGATATATCTAAACTTTTTATGTATGTAATATTCTTATCTATCTTGTTTTTGACTATAATGGAGAGAAAAATATTTATGTGTGTGCTGTGCGCTTATTGTTCCTTGGTTTGTTACTTAAACTACTTTGCTTATACAGATTAAATAATGTGTTAAATTGGCATATTTGTAGTAACATGATATACATGTAAACTGTAAGTATCATATACTCTTGGAAAAACATATCTGACTTTTCCAGATATGCAAATCCCAGAAGGGGTCTGACATATTCCCGTACATGTTATATACATTAATACAATTATACCGCGGCTCATACGTCCTTGGCAAATTGTGATTCTCTGTATACTGAATTTGACTTAGATAGCATTTTACTTAAACTTACGATCTAATAAAATAGAATATTTCCATGTATGTATAATAAAGAAACATAAGATTAATGTATTGTTGTAAAATGTTAGTGTGTAATAAAGTGCAAATGTTTATGTATTGCTGTAATGTATATTATTGATACTCTAAAGCTATCTTAGTAGTACTTGATTTCGTGTACTACTAAAAACTTTCGTAAAAGTTTTTACGCTAAATTGTCAAATTCAACGGGGTTATGTTTCTAATATATAGAAATCATAAACAGATAAGTAAAACCCTCCAGCTCTGTTACAACTATTAAAAAGCCAATATGTATATAAATTTATTATTACAAAAAAAAAGTCAATAAATAAATATTAAATTATTTGTTTTTAGACCGGAGTTGTTTCCCTTGCACTACTGTCAAACACACAGTCGATATTGGCAGCCGTGTGCTGTAAACCGACACGGCTTGGAGAGACAAACATTTTCTAGTCCAAACGGATGATTATGCAACCGTGGATAGTTATAATGGACAATAACAGGGTAAGTATTTACACGGTGCATTGTTTTTGGTTGTTGTAAAATGTGCTGGTTGGTTTTTAAAATCATCATATCACAAAGACCGGGGTTCTGGCAAGCCAGTGCCCTATAAAAAAAAAAAAAAGAAAATATCCCACATATAGATAACTCATCTCGTCTGTCGATCCCATGTATTACCCTGCCAATTTATTAGCTACGGTGTCAATAATTTAACCATTGACAGAGCAGCTGAAGTAAATATACATGCAATTGTTAATTCTTATTGTAAGGTTTGTGTCCCCAATTTGATTTGGGATGGACCGACGAGAGAGTGATTGTGATTGATGATTTCTGGGAGATATGTCAGACTCCTGTGGCATGATATTCTACATATATTTTAGTGCTACTTTAGCTAATCAATCTAATCCATTTTTGTTTTTATTTCCTTACATTGTATTTAGTGTTTTGTTTTAAATTTTCCCTTCTTAAGTGATTAGTTTAATCAGTTCTTACATTTGTAAAAGGTATTTTACTATCTGACATGTCTTGTCAGACTTTAAAAAGGTGGTTGATCCATTGATTGTTGGTCGTCCAACGTCCAGTGGCAAATATTTCATGTGTGTTTGTATATTGAAATAGAGAATATTTTATTTAATATTTTCAATGCACATGTAAATTAATTGTGTTTGGTTTTATTTGGACTTCAAACAAATATAATTTATTGATCGCTAATGTTTTTATTTTCCTTAGCATTGTAGTCAATGTTTTGTTCTTTAATATTTCCCTTTTTAAAAGCTGTGGTTAATCAATGGATTTGTTTCAAGTATTAATAATTGAAAGGTCTTGTCAGTAATTAAAAAGAGAATATGTTGTATAGTATTTCAGTGCATATATGCAACGTAATAGTATTTGGGTGCTATTGGAAATTTTATTTAAATTAGAGTAAAGTAATTTGACTATTATTAGTCGAAAATTTTCCACTCAAATGTCTTCGTGTATCAGATGAATACTGATAATATCTGTGGAGAATCCCACCCTGACCATCAGTATCCTATTAAAATAATTACAAGCTTAAAACATTCATTATCTACATGATAGATTTTTTTTTTCTTTTACTTTATATATTTTTCCTTGAAGTAAAAACTTGGGGTTAGTTGCATTGACACAAATATATGGGTAGGCTGGGACTGTTTTTTTTTTTTTTGTTTTTTTTTTTGTGGGGTAGAGCCAGAGACCCTCCCTAACATAGGTATCGCCCTTTTATTTATAAAATATAATAATTAAATATTGTAATAAATAAAAGCTATAATTAAAGATATATAGCTAGCTTTTATGTATTTTCTGTGTAATTTTACTTTTTATGCATACCAGTATTTATTAAATATTCCCATATGGGGATTAATGTCTGCGAATATCCTGAAAATAGATTTTTATATGAAAAAATCTTTAACACCTGTTGATGCAAACTTTTCCATCAGTTGTTGTCTTTGTGGTGTGAATTTCCTGCAGTTAAACATGTAGTGTTGCAGGTCTTCCACTACAAGACATGTTTCACATAGTTCACTTTACATTTACCCATTTTGGATTTAAATTTATTTGTATTGATATAACTTGATCTAAGTTTAAATAGAGCTATTTCTCTTTCCCTAGTCCTTTTTGGAATAGTAATACAAAAGTTTACATTATTTTGAATAGTGTGTAGTTGTTGACTTTTGCGTTGTTTTCCAAATACTGTTGCTAAATTTTCTTTAGAAGATTTTTACATTAACATTTGATATCGTCTTTGTAAAGTGGTATGTTGGTTATGCATGTATCTATTGATAGAGCTTTTTGCTGCTGTGTCTGCCATTTCATTTCCACTTAAAATGACTAGGTATCCATTGTAAAATAATATTCATACCTAATTTAGTTAGTTTACTATAAAGAATGTCATATATTATATGTGCTTTCACTTTGAATATACTTCTTGTGATAGTTTTAGTGCTGAAAGTGAATCTACAAATATTACAGCATTTTCTGGTTGAAATTCTTCTAACCAATATAAAGATAATAGTATGGCTGTTAGTTCACACATAAATATTGAGACATGGTTTTGTAATTTCAAACCTTTACTTACTTTAAGTTCTGGTACTTCAAAAGCACATGCATTTGTGTTGTTTTCTGGATCCTTAGATCCATCTGTATATATATTTAAATGGTTACAGTACTTTGTATCAATTAGGATATTTCCTTCACTTTAAATGAGGTGAGGACTATCCTTTTTTGTAATAATTATTGTAAGTTCAGTTCTGACCTTGGGTTTTAAAACATGCCATGGTGGGGTTGGTAACTCTTTATATTTGAAAATAGTATTAGTATCTACATTGTATTCATAGTATCATGTGCAGTAACACAATATGGTTTTTGATTTTCCTTGATTTTTTCCTTGTTAAATTCATAGATAGCATTTTCTTGTAGACTCTTTTGGTTGGGTTTGTGTCATTGAGACTAAATATATTTAAAAAGACTTAGTAATAAGACTTTTCTTCTTAACTCATTTGGGGGTCACCAATTTCAATTTGTAGTCCACTCACTCAAAAAATAAATTACTTGAATTTACTTAAAACAAGTATTCATTTTACTCATATCAAGTAAAAACAAGTAAAATGTTCGTCAAAAATG
The DNA here is from genome assembly GCA_017311375.1 of Mytilus coruscus. Lineage (NCBI taxonomy): Eukaryota > Metazoa > Mollusca > Bivalvia > Mytilida > Mytilidae > Mytilus > Mytilus coruscus. The sequence continues at coordinate 67,635,743 of CM029600.1, read as the reverse complement.
AGTAATTGCTAGTAATGCCAAGTAATTGTAAGTAATTACCTAGTAATTAAATGTAAGTAATTTTTCAATGTATCTTAAGTAATTCTTTTAATAAATACTAATTAATTTTTTCCTATATATTAAGTAATTCTTTTATTATAGTAAGTAATTCATTTAATACACATTAAGTATTTCTTTTAATTATAGTAAGTAATTCCTTTAATAAAAGTAAGTAATTCTTTTAGTTAAAGTAAGTAATTCTTTAATACACTTTAAGTATTTCTTTTAAAATAGAAAGTAATTTTTAATACATATAAGTATTTCTTTTATCAAAGTAAGTAATTCTTTTAATACACATTAAGTATTTCTTTTAATGATAGTAAGTAATTTTTAATACACATTAAGTATTTCTATTAATAATAGTAAGTAATTCTTTGAATATTTCTTTTAATACTCTTAGTAATTCGTGTACCACTTGTAAGCCATTCTTTTACTTATGGCAAGTAATTTCTGGAAATACAATTACTTGCAACAGTAAATTTATTTGTAGGTTTTGAGTAATTCTTTTACATATAAATTGTATATATATATAATATATTTACAGATTAAAATAAAATTCTACACTGTTTTATTATAAATGCATATAATTTGAAAAAGTAACATACCTTTTAAAGAATTATCATATACTATATCCTTTGTTATAATCCATTTCTATTCTTGTTTGTTGTAAATTAACATGGGCTACCTCCCAGCAACTCTTTGTGTTACATTTTCATTTAATTGAATTAGTACACAAAGAATAGCCAGAAACATGAATACCCACAAAGTGTCCTTTTGTAAGGTTCTCATTTCCTTTCATGCTTGTCAATCGTGCAAGTATTTCAACAAACTCAGTATACGTTTTGGTCAAATATAAATCTGAATGAGTTCCAGCCAATTTTCAAAATAGCTTACCAAAGTCAAATGAAACCTTAATTCTGATTGGCTGAATATTTTTCAGTCTCAAATCAAAACTGCTTATTAAATACAGGAAATATGATACAATTTTGTACATTTATAATAAATATTTAATTATCAATTTTAGTAAGACTAAGTCATGTAAGTTAACATTATAAAAATTATATCAAAATTAATAATGATAATTTGAAGATATTTTGATATGAAAATAATTTAAGTAATGACTAGTAATTATGATACTTAGTAATTCCAATCAATTGTTTTAAGCATTTCAAAGTATTATCTAAAAACAGGCTATTATTTCAATTTGGAATTATTTTTAATTATGGAATTTGCATAATTTCTTGTGCTTGAAATTTTTAATGAATTCCATGTTTATTCTGCATTATAATTTTTTAAGCATTGCATAACACTTTCCATACAATGTATTTTGTATAGATAGTGTTGTGCGCGGCACAGTACATTCTATTGCAAATATGCTATCTTCTTTGTAATAGAAAGTGTTGTGCGCCACACAGAACATTAAAATACAGAATAAACATGGAATTTATAAAAAATTTCAAGCACAAGAAATTATGCAAATTCCATAATTAAATAATTCCAAGTTGAAATAATAGCCTGTTTAAAGAAAATTGCTATAATAGTTATCCAAATTTATGCAATTTTCAGACTGTGAAACCTACATATGTTGAAATTGTTAAATTATGGAGTCAAATTTCATAGGAAGCATTTATTATTATATATAATAAGCCTTATGCAAGCAAACAACATTATGTAGTGCCTAAGCCTACTTAGTAATAACAAGTTTTATATTCAAGTTATCAGAAGTAATTCCAGTAACTTTCATACTGCATTTTAGTATAAATAAAAAATAAAACCTGTAGTTATATAACTTAATCTAAGTAATTTATGTTTTTTCTAGATCCTTAGATCCATCTGTATATATTTATTACAATACTTGGTAAATTAGGACTATTTCCTTCACTTTTAATCAAGTGAGTACTATACTTTATTAGTTTTGTTTTAGATATAAGAAGATGTGGTATGAGTGCCAATGAGACAACTCTCCATCCAAGTCACAATTTGTAAAAGTAAACCATTATAGGTCAAAGTAAGTTCAGTTCTGACCTTGAGTTTTAAAACATGCCATGGTGGGGTTGCATGGGAACTCTTTATATTTGAAAATAGTATTAGTATCTACATTGAATATATACATAGTACCATGTGCAGTAACACAATATGGTTTTTGATTTTCCTTGATTTTTGTCTTGTTAAATTCATAGATAGCATTTTCTTGTAGACTCTTTTTGGTTGGGTTTGTGTCATTCAGACTAAATATATTTAAAAAAGACTTGTTCAGTGGTTGTCGTTTGTTGGTGTGGTTCATAAGTGTTTCTCGTTTCTCGTTTTTTATATAGATTAGACCGTTTGTTTTCCTGTTTGAATTGTTTACACTAGTCAATTTTGGACCTAGCTAATGAGTAATAACCTATAATTGTTTAATACTTGGAATTTAAGTAAAATATAATTACTAATAAGACTTTTCTTCTTAACTATTTTTTTTTCTTTTGTAGTCCACTTATACTAGCAGTTTTATGAGCACCTGCATATATCCTTAAGGCTTGTGCTTTTTGCTATCTATTTTTTTTTGGGAGGCTGAGTTATACACTATATATATACCTATCATTGATATATATATTGTTCGTGGAACTGATTGCACCCTATTTGGTACCAGTTAACCAGTTAATAGTTTCATGCAGTTTAACACTCGTGAACATTTACGTATTATGTATAAGCGTGGATTCTTGAAAAAGAAACCATGAGCCCGGAGGGCGAATGGTTTGTTTTTCATGAATCAACGCTTATCATTGTAACTATAACTTAAACTATTGTATTGATGTCTTTTCAAAATTAAAGCCTTTTCTTAATTAGAAGGTATTGTAAGTGAGTATAAATAACCCTGTTATCATGTTCAACGATGCATTAAAGTTCACAATTAATTGGTTAGAGAAATACAAATATAACATAACACGTCTGTCTTTAAATTATTATGCATCTGAATATTATCCGTAATTTTACAAAATAAGACATATTCGAACTTATTTTTAAGTATATATAATAAGTATATTACCAATATTTCTAGCAAGAAACCTAATTCTAGGCACATCACAATTTACTCGCATAGGTATTTACGAATAAACATTTGTAAAGATATGTAGTAAAACAGATGAAATCATACTATATATATAAAACAAAAATGCACAAATTGAATGTTATATATTTTTTTTCAAGTACATGGATTGTCCAATAATAATCCAAAAATAAACGAGAAAACCCGCTACTAATCACTATTACAAAAATATCCACAATAACATACAAAATAAGAAAAACGGAAAACTAAAGAACAGGGACAACAAAGAGAAAACAGGGATTCGAACCTAAACCGACAAGTCTCTACTTCTAACTTGACTCTATAACTCATGGATCTTTACCTCGCGGCTACCAACTTATACTATACGATTGTCTATTATGCATATATAAAGGTACAAACCCTGTGTGTCCGTTGTACCGATGTGTGTAATATGTTCATTTATATATATAAAATAGACATCTAGATTTTAATTTCTATATACTGTACATGTCTTAACCATGTAAGCTTTGAATCAAAAATCATACCTAGAAACTTTACTTCTTTAACGACTGATAATATGGTTTCTCCTAGTTTAAGTTTGATACAAGGGGAACTACTCTTTACTAAATATCATAGCTATAGTTTTTGCTTGTGATATGAGGAAACTCCATTTATCACACCAAATACTAATTGTATCTATATCCTCTTTATTCTTTTTTGCAGATATTGCGTACTTTTACCTGATAACCATATGGCGCTGTCATCAGCAAACTGTGACATAGCACAGTACTTTAAATTTTTGGATATATCATTCACCATGATGTTAAATAGTGTAGGACTTATACAAATACCCTGTTGTGTACCATCCTGAATTATAAATATTTCTGAGTAAGTATTATTAATTTCAACTTGAATTGTTCGGTCACTTAGAAAATCCTTTACCCAGCGCAACATATTACCCCTAATACCAAGTGAAGCCATTTTGATTAACAGCCCATTTTTCCAAAGCATATCAAATGCCTTTTGGAAGTCTATAAATACACCAACTGTGAAATGTTTTTTAAGAAATGATTTATGAATATCATTATCAATTCTAATTATTTGCTCCATTGTATTTCTATTTTTCCTAAATCCACTCTGATTTGGTGTGTAGAAATAATTTTTTTCCAAATACCAACGTAATCTATTATTAACCATTTTCTCCATAGTTTTTACAGAATTTGATGTAAGGGCTATTGGTCTATATGATTGTGGGTCTGTGGTTTTTTTCCAGGTTTAAGTACTGGTGTAATAATAGAATGCTTCCATTCACTTGGAAGTTTTTGTAAAAACCATACTCTATTAATGAATAATAATAACACAGACAGTGATTTGTCAGTAAATTGTTTAAACATAGAATACGTAATTCTATCTTTTCCAGGGGAGGTATCAGATGTATCACTGATAACATCTTTTAGTTCTTGAATAGAAAAGGGTTCATTGTAACTATCAGAGTTATCCTTATAATAGTGTAATAATTTACAGTACTCTTTTTGTTCTATATCTTGTTTATGATTTATAAATTTTTCAGAGTAGTTATCATAACTACTGACTTTAGCATAATTTGTAGCAAGTATATCAGCTTTGTTTTGAGAATATTCATATTTGGTATTATTATATAGTAGGGTTGGTAAATTTAGCTTTTTAAATGTTTTACCCAACATTGATTTTACTTTTTTCCAGACTTCTGTTAGTTTAGTATCATTATTGAGCGAGTTACAGTAGCTCTCCCAATACATGGCTTGTGCAGTTTTTATAGTTTTCCTGCAGATTCTTTCTTTTTCTCTATAAATAGTAAAATCTGTACCAAGACCTGTATGTTGGGCTCGGTTTTTACAAGTATTTCTTTCTTTAACACAGTTACTACATTCAGTTGTCCACCATGGTACTTGTGGTTTTTTAAGTTTATTATTTTTCAATTTGACTGGGATGCACTCCCAGCTATTTGTAGTATTTTATTATTTAGTCTTGAACATGTTTCTTCTATTTTGTCAGAAATCATATCATGACTCAAATGTTTATTACACTTGCTGGAGAATGCTTCCCAGTCAGCTTTTTGTAATTATATACCGATTCTATTTCATCAGTTTGCATTTGTTTATGGTTAAAATTCATATTGACAACATGATGGTCACTGCCATAGGAACTATTAAGATCAACTGACCATGTTATTTTACTAGCTAGACTAGAACTACAAAAAGACAAGTCAATAGGTGCCAGCTCTAATGTACTGGGATTACACCTTGTACCTGTACCATCATTAAGAAGTACAATATCTTTATACTCGAGGAAATGGACAACTCTCTTCCTTTGGTATCAATATGTTTACCGCCCCACATAGTGTGGTGTGCATTAAAGTCTCCACATAATAAAAATTTCCCTTCTATTTGTTCAAATATTTCATTATATTGTGATAATTTGGTATCTGATGCTGTGTCATTAAAGATTGACTAATGTTATATTATTATTATCATAATTAAACTCAATACAAGATATTTCTAATACACTATTAATATTCTTTTTTAGATATGGTAGGATTTCTCTGACATAAATTGCTGTACCTTCATATGATTTTGTTTTTGTAGCCTATTACAAGTGGATGGTCTTGTTCATTTTCACACCATGTTTCCTGGGAGCAAATTATATCTGGTTTACATTGTGACATTGATATATATTCCGCAGCAGTATTGTTAATGCAACGACAGTTCCAATGAACAACACTGAACATTATGATATATAATCAAAAATATATTGTATACTATGTAGCCATTTTTAATGTTAAATAGTTTATTCTTTGGTACTCGATGATATATATTAGATCATTTCAGTAGTAACTCTACTAGCCATTTCTAAACCTAGTGGTAAATCAAAGTGAGACCCAAAAAATTGCCTGACAACTATTCCTACAAAACTCATAACTGACTTTAAAGTAAAGTATATAGGTTTAGTAGGAGAGCTCATTGTCTGGTGCATCACTACACTGACTACTGTAACTAGGTCGTGGATAGTACATTTATCTTTTTCAGGTGAACTAGATTGTTGACCTTTTGTGGTTTTGTAAGTTACTTTAAATCTTTTTTTTTTAGGATGAACATAAGTTTTAAGTTGGTTAGTTGCTTGATGTAGTGAAATTTTTTCTGACTTCACCAACTTAAGAGCCATTTTTAGCTGAGTCCTTGCAGGACATTCCTTGTCATTAGACATATGATTGCCTTTACAGTTTACACATTTTAAAATTGTTGAGTTACACTGTTGGTTTTCGTGTTCCTCTCCACATTTTATACATTTTTCGTAGTTCTAAAATGATTTGCCATATGTCCAAACCCCTGACACTTGAAACATTGTATTGGTTTTGGTACACATAGTGTGGTATTGTAGGTTTTATAACCAATATTAATAGTTTCTGGCAGTTGGGGTGTCTGAAAAAAAAACAATTTTACAGATTTTGATGGTTTTCTTTCTTAAGGTCTTTGTCAAAGTATGACATCCTTTGTACCTTACTCACTTTCTGTGATTTTAATACCGATATTATGTCTTGATCTTCAACATTAACATCAAAAGGCTCGTCCTATTGATGAACTTACAGATTTGGGCACACTTGTCCTAATCTGTAATTCACCAATAAGTTTTACGCGATGTAGTTGTTTCCACTGCGCCTTGTCGTTACACTCTACTAATAATTTGCCACTGTTAAGTGGTTTAATTCTTTGGAGTACCAACTGTTTCAAGGAGAATCTTTTGGATTTTAATTTGGTTTTGGGTGCTGAGTTTAACTTCTGGGTCTACACTTTGTAGAACTAATAAATACTGATTGTCATTTACTGAGGGAGAGGAGGGTGGTGTATTAATAAATACTGATTGTCATTTACTGAGGGAGAGGAGGGTGGTGTATTAAGTAGGGTATTATCATAGAGAGGTGACGTACTTGCCATTCTTTTACGTCTCTTCCTTTGGGTAGAACAATCTTGTTTATCATAATCAGTGGATTCCATATCTGTCGAGTCAGTATCATTAAGTGACTTATAAAATTCGTCAGTATCGAACTGACAAGAACTTGTGTTGTCCATTATGGCGGACAACAAAGGGTAATGGTGAACACTTTTCAGAAAAACAAAAAAGTTAAATATCTGAAGATATTAGCTATAATAACACTAAATAAATATTTAAATAGCAGACTATACTGAAATATATTATAGTCAAATAAATATCTGAAAAATAAAGACAAAATAAATACACAATCTTATGAAAATCTAAATTCAGTGCAGTGCTATGAAAAACACGACCGTGATGATTCGGGACTCACAACCTGTGCTTACTTATTGAATTTACAACAAACTTATACCATTTTATGATGACAAGTTTTGAGTAAACGAATTCATTCTAATTAGTGCAAAAGTCATAATTACAATTCTGTCAACTAATAATTAATACTCATGCTAACGAGAATGTCAAAATAATAAAATTATACATAATTAACTCAACTTGAACTTGTCACGTGGTGATTTCTCTAAATTTATATGACACCAAAATAATTAGAATTAGTCCAAATCTATACAAAAAATGTTGAAAGTCAAAATAACTCAAAATTCCTCTATGAAAAACTATGATATTCATATTTGCTTTGGTTAATCCTAAGTTGGTCAAGCTGGCTATTCACAATGACTGTTAGATCCGTCCGAAGACTTGGACATGTGAGAGGCTTACCCTCTGGTAGACTGCGGTACCTATAAAATTGATTGTTAAAATGTTAAGGATATAAATCTCAACCAAAAACCACTTCGATAAAAAAAAAATCAATAATAAAAAAGCAATCTCGTTACTCGACTGTCTGTGTTTATTGGCTATGAGCATGATGAGTCTACACAATTTTTTTTAGTGTTCTTGCTTTTATATTATCTATACAGAAACATTTTATATTAAAATATTAATATCAACTAATAAACAATAGTATAACTTTTTAACTGGAATATTTGGCACCTTTGGGAGACCTTATTGTTATTTAACAGTGTTTAATATTACTTTTACTGTTAAGTCCAGTTTTTGATATATCCATTTGACGTGACTCTGTGCTTATGTATCCCGTCATACCTTGAACGACAAAATTATTTCATTTTTAATATTACTTTTACTGTTAAGTCTGTTTTTGTGATATACATTTGACATGACTCTGTACTTATGTATCCCGTCATAATTTGAACCACACTATTAGTTTATTTATTAATATTACTTTTACTGTTAAGTCTGTTTTTGTGATATCCATTTTACGTGACTCTGTGCGTATGTATTCTGTCATACTTTGAACGACAAAATTATTTTATTCATTAATATCACTTTTACTGTTAAGTCTGTTTTTGTGATATACATTTGACGTGACTCGGACTTTTCTATCCCGTCATAATTTTAACCACACTATTATTTTATTTATTAATATTACTTTTACTGCTAAGTCTGTTTTTGTGATATCCATTTTACGTGACTCTGTATTTATGTATCTCTTTATACCTTGAACGACAAAATTAATTTATGTCTACCTGTGCGAATTTCAAACGCGCGATTTTACGCCAGTACTTAAAACCTTCCATCCTTTATAGGTGGATTTTACATAGATAAATAAAATCGTGTGATATAAGCATAATGAGGATGTTAAATTTGATGTATGCCCTTTTGTGCTTCTTCGTAACATTTGTTTGTTTTTAGTGATTAAGATGATAACACAATGTTGACTGCTGTAACCCTACATTTTACCAATTGTGTCTGTTTGTTTTGTTCACGCATCGTTGTCAATATAATGGAATTTGATACGACTGTCATATAAGTGAGGAACCAGGTTCAATCCACCATTTTCTACATAAGAAAATGCCTGTACCAAGTCAGGAATATGACAGTTAACCCATTCGTTTGATGTGTTTGAACTTTGGGTTTATGATTGAGAACTTTCCTTTTGAATTTTCCTCGAGTATTTTGTGATTTTACATACTGTATAAGAGGATTACGGACAACAGATATTAGGAACCTTAAGGGCATGCTTAACCCCTGTTTGTTTGATGTTGCTCATATGTGAAGGAAATAAGTTTGTGACATATGTGAAGGAAATATTTGTTGGATGAACAGACAGATGGACGGACAAGGACAAGGTGAATGCAATATAGCCCCCGTTTTTAGAACTGGGATATCAACACTTTAATAAAATTTCTAAAGCACTGAATGTAAGGCTTGTACTATTGAACCTGTCTAATCCAAACTGAATAAACATAAACTATGTAAACCGTTAGGTTCTTTTAAGAACAAGCACATTATAATCTATCATGTCAACACTGATTGATTTTTTTTTTTATATCAAAACTTTATCTTCAAACTAAATTGAGATTGGTTTAGACAGGTTTCACTATTTTATCAATGTTCTTCTCGTATATTTTATGATGGTATGATACTAAACCCCTAACGGGAGGGTTTGTGCTTGATTTCATATGATGAAGACATACTCTTTCAATCAGTTTAATAGAGGTCTGGAGCTGGCATGTCAGAAACAGCTAGTAGTCCTTTGTTAATTTTATGTTATCATTGTCATTTTGCTTAGTTTCTTCTGTTACGTATTCTAACATCGGACTCGGACTTCCTTTAAACTGAGGTTTACTGTGCGTATTGCTATGTGTTTGTTTATTCTACATTGGCTAGAGGTATAGGGGGAGGGTTGAGATCTCACAAAACAGGTTTAACCCCGCCGCATTTTTGCGCCTGTCCCAAGTCAGGAACTACTTGCCTTTGTTAGTCTTGTATGTTTTTTTTTTAATTTTGTTTCATCTATTTGTTCCGGAGTTTAGTGTGACGTCCATTTTCTCTGAGCTAGTACACATTTTTATTTAGGGGCCAGCTGAAGCCTGCCTCCGGGTGCGGGATTTCCTCGCTGTGTTGAAGACCCATTGGTGGCCTTGGGCTGTTTTCTGCTCTTTGGTTGGGTTCACATTTGCTCTTTGACACATTCCCCGTTTCCATTCTCAATTTTATTTACTATTGTTTTAATAATTTGATTGGATTTGAAAGGGTAACATTATCCAACTTCACTATAAAGGTGATTTTTGTTTTGAAATATTATTGAATTACCTCTTAGGGTTACTGGGAAATGTACCTTAAAACCATAACCAAATGTTTTCATAAAAATGTAATGATGTATACACTAAAGGCAGTACCATGAATGTTATATATACAATAGTATTAGGAGCATTACATTACTTTAATTAATTCTTAAATTTCTTATATATAGTACTTTACCTGAACTGGGAAGGATTCTTCTGATAACTGCACCAGGTAACATCTTCATTGGCACAAAGGAAGTGGTCACCATATAAATGTGGAACTATAATATCAAGTGATTTTCTAAGGATTTCTGGATCTTGTGTCTGGCATTCTTTTAAGGCGTACATGAAGCATCTTCCAATGTAAAGGTATGACATTTTGCTGTTTTAACACTTTATATTTCTGGCTTAGCTTGTAGAGTTTTGATGTTATGCCTTTTTGTGTGGTTGCTGTCATCTTTTTTCTCGATGGAAGGGAAAACAGCTTGCAGACGAGGAGTTGTGGTCCAGTCGTTATCACCACGGATGACATCTATTAGACATCCAGTTTCCTATAACTCTCTGGTCATTGATATTGCCATGTCAGGCTCCATTGCTTTACTAGACCCGTCCCAGTTTTTTAACATTCATGTACAGGTATAGTGTTGTTTTTTGCTCTGATGAAGGGCACGTATCTGAAAAAATTTACTCCTAAGAGAAATGCAGTACCTTTCCTGTTTCTTTCCCAATCAATGATGCATGGCCTGAAATTATGAATGTTATTTTTACTTAAAATTATCCCAAACAGATAAATGACCATGAAGGCAGGGGTTGTCCTCATAAGCAAACCCTTAGTAGTAATTCGAAGTATCTGAAAACAGGAAATAGGTGTATTGTAGATCAAAACATCACAATACAAGTTACAACTTATCAGTGTTGAGATGCTGACCTAATATGAAGTCATTCTGTTCCATAGTATTGGATAAGTGAGTGGTGAAAATTTCTTAAGTTCATTCAAAATCTCAAAAAATTCAAAGTATCTAAGTCTTAATTGGCAGGGTGTGGGGGATGACCCCTGCAGACTAACCCTAAATATAATTCAATTCAATGTGATATGGCATACAAGAAAATATATGCTTTAGAGGTGTGAATTCGGACCATTTTCAAGATATTTGAAAATTCTCAAATTGTAGGGGAGGAATGACCCGGTTAAATGGTATTCATATGTCATCTGTCTTTGAAATTTTCAAAATGGCCGCCGTTGCTATGACAAACAAGTAAATATGTGGTTTTGGGGCTAGGAATCTTAACACTTACAAGATATTAAGGCATTGATGATAATTTTTTGTTGAATAATAAAGAATTCTCTAAATATTTGTTTTTGTGCTTTATGTAAATCTGTTGAGCCAAGCCTGTTTGATTTTAACTTGTGCTGTTACACCACTTTTCTAGGTCATGGCTAGGGTTAGGCACCTGCAAGCATATTTAACCCTGGCACATTCTGTAAGTGCCTGTCCAAAGTTAGGTACCTGTAATTCAGTGGTTGTCGCAGTATATTATATGTTTTTTTCTGATTTATTGATTTTGTACATAAATCGGGTCGTTAGTTTTCTCGTTTAAATTGTTTTACATTTGTCATTTCAGGGCCTTATGTTCAACAACAACTAAAAATTTAGCAGTGCAATGATGATTTACTGTACAGCTAATTAGTAGAGCAACTACAAAAAATACTCATGTTTTAATGAAAAAAGATATTCCAGGAGGTTTTGATACAAAATGCCTAATAGTATATAAAAAACTGGTAAGTCTAGCAAATACAACAGGGTAAATTTCGCTGATTTCAAACGCTCAAATGAATCGGCGATTTGAATACGAGTTATCTCCCTGTGACCGCTTAACGAAAAACGCAAACTCAGAAACAGTGGAGACTTAATGCTACGCTTCTTTACAGAGAAAAGGAAGTATGACCCGAATGATAACGCTGTGTGGAGTTTGCGTTCTGCTAAATAGTAACAATGATAAACATAAAATTTAAAAATTAACTACCATAAAATGAAATCATTTTCCTTGTTTAAGAGCAAACTATATAAATTGCATGGAGGCTATACAAACTTTGTGTATAATTGGTTGAAATTGTTGCTATGGGAATACATTCCTCACGTACCACCTCATTTTTTTTTTTTTTGTATTTGCTGTAAGTGTCACTGAAACATGCTTGTTCTCCGTACATATATGCAGCTAGATCATGGAAATGATAATTATCTGAATCGACTGAATGATGCAAAGACTATTTTTTTTTTTGGAATCTGAGTCATGCACTAGGCAGATTAAAACGGACCTTATTTCGATATAAACATTTAATGTGAATACATCGAGAAGACCGCTCATATACATGTATGTTCAAAAATCAGGAAGACTTTTTCTCCCAAATGTTTTTTAAAAATAGTAGGAAATATCTTTGAATAGGTTGGGACCATTAGCTTAAATTGGTTAAAATATGAATTGATTGTGCTCAAAATATTTTGGATGATTTTAAGAAAAAAATATAACAAAGTGTAAATTGAGTGAAAACTTGCTAGCCAAAGGTTGCTTCTATTGAAATAGACAAATTATCTGTTGAATATGTTTGCTAAATTCAAACACATAGAATTATACTAAATTTATATCCAATTATTTGGGTTATAATACTTTATTAAGCACAAATTACACCCATAAGAGGGTCAAAGGCATAACAATTAATATAATGATGACATTTACATTCACATCAAAATAAAACAAAATATTAAACACAACAAATGACCTCAAGTGCCCCCTGTCCTCAGTTCCATAGACTGTTTAATTTCACTTGCTGACTAGTAGTTGGATTTAGAACATATTTCATTTTGATATCAGAAAAATCTTTGTATTGGGTTTTTAAATCGTTAAAAAAGACATGTCTTAAATCATTATTTATTTTACATAATAAAAAGAAATGGGATTCGTCAACCAGAACTATGCACTTATTACAATACCCCAAACGGGTTATTATAATCCATACAGTGTTTCACTGTTACCCACAATCCTCAGCGTAGTGTCTGACTGACACGACTAAATGGTGAATTATTTTCTTAGTACTGATATTTGTCAATTGATTGGATTATTGTTTTCTTTAAGGGCACTAATCACTTTAAAAATAATAACAAAACTGTGGGACCATAACCAGTCTGTTATTGACAGGTTAAAGTCACTGATCCTCAGTGAATAGGTCTAATATAGTCTTATTTGTAAAATTGATTCTCTGAATTGTTTTTAGCCAGGTCAACTCTTAACACCATTTTTGATTAGGTTTTGATATTATGATATACATTTTGTACATGCAAATGTATACATATAATAATATTGTTTAACTTATTGAATGTAATGATAATATTGCTATGTTGTGTTGTTACATTGGTAAAATCTAATGGTTGTCTGTTTTTTTTGGCATTTTTTTGTGAAAGTCAAAGTTAAGGAGATAACCATCTGTGAGTATCTTGCATTGTCTTGCACATTTCATAGGCTGCATGCATGTATTTTGTTAAAACGATGGAAATCTTGTTCAGTTGATTGATTGCTCATTACCTTTTTTCATGATATCATTGAACAGTTAGATTGATCAGTGAAATGCCATGTTCGAGTGCTTTGTAACTTGTGGAGGTCAAAGTTACCAAATATTGTGTGCATAACCAGAGCTTGCATCAATTAAGTACTTGTTTTCAAGAAAACCTCCTTAGTATAAGGAAGTACACTTGGTGATACCATTTCACCAAGGGATGTCAGTTCAAGTCTGACAGGAGGTAATTTATTTATTTCTAAAGCACAGATTGTTGCATATCTTGTAGGCATAAAACAGACATTACCAACAAACAAAGGTTACACACTTACACTGTTTCCTTATCAAAAGAAAACACCAGCAAGAAAAACAAGTAATTCAACAAAAAAAGAAATACAAGTTATTGATGGTTAGTACAATTAAATACATGTAAAAATATTATATTCAGCCAAATATATGAACATAACTACTACACAGCAAAAAAACAACAATAAGATTATCTAGTGATCAACAATATCTCCACCAGCAGCATATTTCTTGAATGGCAAATGCCGAAACCTTCAAAATGGTACTTGACCAGTATTACAGGGTTCATAACAATATGCTAAACTCTAGAAATACATAGTCAAGCAAGACTTTAATTATCATTTGAAAAACAAAACAATCCCCATTATCAAGAATATTGGGTGCCATTACGTTTATTCAGTAGATGCCAAACCCATCAAAATCAATATTGACCTGTATTGTATGGTTTATATAACCTATGTGCTTAAATCTAAAATGATTTTGTCATAAGTGTCTATTAATCATTGCGAAAATCAAACATCTTTTAAAATTTAAAAATAACTTAAGCTAATGGCATAACTCTTGAACTGTAAATGCTAAAATTGTCAAAATTGTCAAAATCACAATTGACCTGAATTTTATGGTTCATGACCCTGTGTTTACATGTAAATATTTAAAAAAAATGTAATGGGTATTTTACAACTAAACGTTTAAAAACAATGTGACTGAAGAACGAATAAAAAATGGACAGGTGGCACTTATTTCACAAGATACACATATACCCCACCACCACCACACACACACACACACACTTATGTCTCAGTGGGGCTTAAAAAAACCATAATTATTTAAATTATTTCATTCAAAAACTGTGCTAACTGGCATGAATGCATCAGTCCTTATTGGACCTTCAATATTAAGACAAAAGAAACAAAATGTGAAGAACATTGATGAAATACATACATGACATATGTATCCTGTTAAATTAACAACATTAATAACATTGACACCAAGTGATAGTAAAACTTCAAATGGCCCTTTGGGTCAGGTGAGCAAAAAGTGTTACAGTTAATAAGTTGAAAATGCATAATCCGAAAAATAATTAGTTACAGTACAAAATTCCAATGTTTCACAGATGTTGATCTCCAATGCAAAGAAATCATTCAATACTTTAGGTTAAAAACAAAAACCTAGATTTTTAATCCACTTCTTTAAAAGATTTAGAGCAGGTGGAAAGTAAGAAAAAATTCTAGATAATACTTAAGCAAAAGAGAAAAACAGTCGTAAATAATTTTTGGTTATTTAAATTAATTGCAATGTTGATAATATAGGACACAATGTGGAGCTTTCCTTTTTTGCTAGTTCACCGTTTTCACTTGCCAAAAAAAAGTTCACATTTTGGCTCACAGCTGATAAATCCGATAATGATGTGCAGAAAGCCTGATAATCTACACTTAATTTTACTATGCCTTAATAATTTAATTTTAGATGTAACACGTCTTCTGATTGGCTGAAAGTGTTTATCTATCAGCTCATAGACATAATTTTGTCATGTGACTGTGACGTCATCAACGTTTTTTTCACGATTTACTCCTTTAAATGGAATATTAAATTAAATTATAAGGAATGACTGTAATATTTTTTTTTGTCTATTCGAAATAACCTAAAAAATGTGGTGAAAAAAGATTTAAATAACCCGCTACGCGGTTTATTCAGTGTGCACCACATTTTTGATGTTATTTCTTCATAGGCAGAAAAAAATATTACAGTCATTCCTTAAATATATTATGTTATAGTTATTGAACAATCAAATCGGTATATGTCATTTAATCTGCACGGCTAGGGTGACCTACTTAACCCGAACGATGTAGGAGTTCGGTTTAAGGGTCGTCCCGACCGTGCAGATTAAATGACATATTCCGATTTGATTGGCCAATAACTTTTAACACACGACGCTACCAATGATGAACGTTCTTGAAATATGCGGACGATGTTCAATCCATGGCTTCTGTGAATGTTCTATTGTAGCGTAAAAAGGGGGGAACAACGCCTTTAAGTAGTAAAAGGTTGGTAACTTTTTTAACTTTTTTTTTCATATATTTAGACTTTCTCCTAAATTGTTAAATTATTTGTAGAATTGCGTTTAAATGGAAGATCTTTGATTCTTTCTATTAAATTTATTCACAATTTTTCCCCTCAAGAATATGTCCAGAGGAAGAGAAATGTGCCTTAATTCATAGTGCAAAGAAACCAGAAAAAAATATTTAACCCCCTCTAACTTTTCAACTGTGTTCGGCGATTAATTTAAACCAAGATTGATAGATTTGAAGTTATCTATTTGTTCCGTATATGGGCACATACCTTAATATGAACCTCATTAAATTCGATCCCAAAATAGTCACTAACAAGAATGTGTCCATAGTACACGGATGCCCCACACGCATTATCATTTTCTATGTTCAGTGGACCGTGCAATTGGGGTCAAAACTCTAATTTGGCATTAAAATTAGAAAGATTATATCATAGGGAACATGTGTACTAACTTCATCAAAAACTACCTTGACCAAAAACTTTAACCTGAATCGGGACAGACGGACAGACGGACGAACGGACGGACGAACGAACGGACGCACAGACCGAAAAACATAACGCCGCTCTACTATCGTAGGTGGGGCATAAAAAGGAATAAATATTTAAAAAGGCGTAATAAATTCCATTGAGCACAAAACTAATCCAAATCAGATTTCAAATATTTGCATATTCTAAAATACATTTATGTTTTGGCAGACATTTTTTTTTTATCTAGACACTGATTTAAGATTAACATTGTACACAATTTTTATAATAAAATGTTTCCAGTTTTATGAATGAGAAACACTTTCTTTTTCATATTGTTATATGTCAATTTATTCTCGTCACGAAAATGCATGACATATTTGCCACTGGACGTTAAGCAGCCAACAAGCTATCAATCTTTTTCATATTTTGAAACGACTAAGTTTGTACGAAGTTGTTGAACTATGTAATAATTACTTTTTAATGATTGTAAAATATATACTTTTTGAACACGTCAACTTTTTAATGAAATTACGCCTCCCTTTGAAAAATCCTGGATCCGCCACTAAAGGTAAGAGTACATTTGAGCTGTGCAGTATATCTGAGGTAGTTAATGCACACCTTAGATGTGCGTTATCCAGATTATAGCACAGTAAGAACAAAGAGATCCTGCTTATGTCATATGTTAAATTGGTCCTATCTATGGGTCCTTAGTGTGATGCATGCAGCAACTGCGTAGTACTGTACTTTGCCTATCTTACTTCGAATCTGAGACTACTATAACACAGAGATTGGTCACTCGCAATTTCGCAATAAAACCGTGACTACTGGTAAAGTTAACAACGTTATTTTTACGTAGTTTCGTATGAACAGCTAGGAACTTCAGTTTCGTATCTAACCGTAGCAGACGACACATAACCACTGTTCCCACTTTCACATAATTAGTATCGGGTATAATTCTCTTTAAAATGAAATAAAACAAAGCAAAATGTTTTATCTTTCAATTGCAGTTATCACCATTCATTTAAAATTTTTTTTAATCATTATTAGTTTTTTCCGTTATGCGACTCTTGAAATGTGAATAACGTGAATGACTCTGGATGTGTATAGATTAATCTCATTAATCTTACATAATGTTTTGCTGACAATTGAAATTTTACAATTGGGTGAAACAGGTCCGTTAAAGGGGCATACGAGAAATAGAAAAAAATAAAATATGATTTTTTTTTGGTTCAGTCATTTATGAAAGTCAAATAGTGAAATAATTATTCGCTTTTAGCAGTCGTTTTGATTCAATTTTGTCAAAATAAGCCAAGAAACATCGCTGATGAATTATTCACTTGCAAGTGAATAATTCGACCTCATTCAAGCCGTATTCATGTGACCTTCAATTTAACCCCTTAGATAGAGATGGGTTACGCAAACAAGGCGTGTTCATCTATTAAAAGGAAAATAATGTCAACATTGAAAGTGAAACAATGGTAAATTATTTGGTTGACTGATTCGATCCACAAAAGCTCATTCTTATACAGTTAAAAACGATGATTATCATATTTTTGTAACCTATAATATGAAATCAAATAGACCTGGAAAAATTCAATTGCACGTGGTCACTATATATTTATATCTATATTTATGTTTATATCGGGTTATATGACCGTTGGCAGTCTTCGGAGGTCACCTCGATGGTTAATTAGATGGCGTCTAGACTAAAATACACACGAAATGTGATACATATTACCGAGTACATGCATCGTAAATTGTTTATTTGAGACTTTTTATACTTTGGATATACGTTTTAGTATGTTATAAATCAAATATGAGAATTTGAGTCAAATCGGTGAACATGAATTTGACAGCTAATGCCCCTTTAATTATATCTAATATACAAATATTTTACCTGTGAAGACAGATAATTTCAAAACCATGGGAGATGAATTTTGATTTCACAGCTGGGTGCCCAAGATACACGAAGGCTCCGTTTATTGTAGTAAACCTTTATCAGGGTGTGGATGGGGGTTTACAAAATAGAGAATAATTGGCAAAAAATATAAAGAATAGAGAAAATGAACCAAAAAAATAAGGAATAGAGAATAATGAGTTGCTAAAATATAAAGAATAGAGAATAATGGACTAAAAGTATAAGGAATAGAGAAAATAGCCTAGAAATTAAAGAATACAGAAATGAAGAACCCCATCAAGACCCTCCTTTATTTCAGACCTGTTAAACAGGTAGTTTCAAAAGCATTCAACTTTTGCGAGATGGATTTTGATTTTACAGCTGGGTGCCCAGGATACATGACGGCTCCGTTTATTGTAGAAAACCTTGTCAAATATCGTCGGTACACTTGTGGATTCGCTGTGAATTAATTAAGATACACACACTTGCTGATTATAAAAATGTCATCATCTGAATTTTTTGGCTTTTAATCAATGATTGTTTCAATTTAAACAGATCTTTAACAAAAATTATAAAAAAGTTTGATCATGCAGTAATTGCCGATTTCGTTTTATTTTAGAATGTTTATTACCTGTCCCAAAAAGAAAGATTTGTAGTGTATAAGATTTTGTAATTATGCAAGAATCTCAAAGTTATAGAAATGTGACAAAAATTAAATCCAAAATTTTCCCAACGTGATTTTTATTTGTTAACCAATTCTTTCTGAGCTTCCGTTCAAAATAATCTTTTTTTTTTTCATTTCCTTCTCGAAATATATGTATACCCATGATAATTTTATACTCGTGGACAAAAGACACGTCACGTGTACATTAAACATGAAATGCAAAGTTTGTTTCTCATACCGTGTTTTGCTCAAATCTTGTGTTTAAAGACCACATTTATAACGAAATGCAAGAGTTATTGTCTCAAACCAAATCAACCTTTGTGACATGAAATCTATTTTGAGAACCACTGTTTCAATTTATTCAATTAAAAAGTCCGTTGGTGAAGAAATATAAAATTTTCAATTTCAAGACAGAAATGAGTCACAAATGAAACGTGAATTAAAACAAATTCCCTTTTAAACGACAAATTGGTATTTCACATGATTACAAATTTTACATCACCATATAAGATTATCATTATAGACTGCATAAATATTATCCAGGAAACCAAATATTAGTCAGAATTGTTTCCATTAACAATATAAATTGACCTGTAAGACCTCGTGTTCTGTAATATGCACCTTGACTGGTGTACGTCTACTTCAGGGGAACTCTAATGTAGACAAAATGGTGTTTCATATAATTACAAATGTTACATCACTGCATAATATTAATACTAAAGAATGCAGTAATATTGTCCGGAAAACAAATTGTTCATCTGAATTTAACCCATTAGCAATACAAATTGACCAAGTCTAACGGACTACTAGTACTTACTCACTGTTATTTTCAGGTTTGATGAGTAAATTTAAAGCCTATAAATACACTAGTTTTATTTAAAGCGTTTAAAAACAAATATTTATTAACATTTCAAATCCTATTTTCATACTTTCCGAAATATAGCACTCTTCGATCAGCCACATCGGTTAAAATTAGTTATTATTTTCTCTTCCGTAATCAACAATGGCGGATCGATGCCTTCTTGTCAATCATTTCGCGTCACGTGCCGAGTCACGTGATCGTAGGCACATTTTTAATTACAATTTGACAGGTCAGTACGGGAAGTGACCAATCTCTGTGTTATAGTACTCTCAGTTCGAATGTTATGAAGTGTACAGTAGTTTAAATTTGGCTTTGTCTATTCAACCTTATACTTTTATAGTATTTATCCCAGCATCAAGGCTTTCTATTAAGATTAGTAATACGGTTCATACGAAATGAAGTTCATCAGACGATTAATTCTTTAATTTCATTAATAATACATTTATCTTCAAAATGATTTTAAATTTTAAACTTTATGTGTAATATATATATATATACTTCAATATATATATACTTTTCAATTTGTATTTTTTATGTCTGTATTTCAATTTTCTACTTTTCTTTCTGTATCACTTTTCATATTTATCTCGAAATATTCTTTTTGGTGGAACGTAATTCAAAGTACGACTATATTCAATTTTCTACTTTCTTCCGTGCCTCATCTCTACACCAATTTGTACACATCGTAAATACAAGTGTGTGCATGTGCATGAGTTGGGAATTTTTATTGTGCATCCAAAAGTTCTCAAAATTATGATAAATTGAATTTTCATTAATTTATACAATGCATCTTATGTTAATTTCAAGTATCTACGCGGAGGGTACGACTTCAACTGAATGATGCTTGACAAAAAATACACGGATTTAGTTTTTCCGTCTCAGGCGTCTGTGTTCAACGCAATCAAGTCATATTCCGGTTTTAGAAAACATCCGTTTTAAAACGAAAGTTAGAATATTTCAGTATGTTATTGCGATAATAAAGAGTCAAGCGCACATGTAAGTCGGCTAGTGCTTTACAATTCAAAAGATGCACTATCAGTTGACAGAACTATCAATGTACTAACTAATGTCAGTTGACGGAATCCATATCGAAAGTACGAAGTTTTTTTATGTGAGTCATTGTCGGAATGTCCCAATGATTACCTTGATTGCCTCAAGTCTCAAAGTTTTAAGTGATTAAAAACGGGATTTAAAAAAAAGATAGTCCAGCTGGCTCAATTTATTTTGGAAGCTATAGTTTTAGTGTTAAATTCCAATTGTCTGACACAAGGGAATGAATTTTTTAAAAGAATAATAGGATTGGACTGACGGAAATGTATTTTGGAAAACACTTCAGAGACAACACATTTACATTGATTTTTAAAGTGGTATTTTAATTTTTTTGTGTCAAGAAAATTAAAGATAAAAAACATATATGATTAACAGCAACAAATTACTGGTTCCTGACTAGGGTCAAGCATAATGTTTTGTGTAAAAATAATAGATGAAAAACAAATATGATTAACATCAGCAAATTAGTGGTTCCTGACTTGGGTCAAGCATAATTTTTTTGTGTAAAATAAAAGATGAAAGACAAATATGATTAACAGCAGCAAATTAGTGGTTCCTGACTTGGGTCAAGCATAATTTATGGTGTAAAAATAATAGATGAAAAACAAATATGATTAACAGCAACAAATTAGTGGTTCCTGACTTGGGTCAAGCATAATTTTGTGTAAAAATAATAGATGAAAAACAAATATGACTAACAGCAGCAAATTCGAGTTCCTGACTTGGAGTAGTGTAATAAGGGCAGTCAAAATGCCTACTTGTGCCTACACCCCTAGGCCCCCCCCCCCTGGTACCTACTTTGACCCTATGAAAGGTGACCTCATACAGTCCATCTGGCTTGATGTAAGGAGTCCCAAGACGCGTACCTGGTGCCTACTATGATTACAAGGTGACCTCATACAACCCATCTGGCATGATGTAACAATGATATGAAAGACATCGAGAAGCCTCTAGTGAATTATTTCATTAAAAGAAAACACAAACAAATAATGAATCTTTTTACAAATTTTATTATTTTGCGAAATCGTTACATAATAAATTTCTGATGACAATTCGTTCATATAAAGGAAATGGCGGGTAAAATATATATATATACAATATTAAATTACATGTAATTAGAATTAAATATTTTCGTATGACCGTAAGCCCTGGTTGTTATTCCATCTTCTAAAATCCATCTTTTATCATCAAAAGGAACTAACCCTTTTTTCTTTACTTTTTGAGCTTTCAACACATGACCAACACTCCAAATGACATTCATTTGACAAAATTTTATTTCATGATTAAATAAACAATTTTTATACATTTCGTGTTTTAATTCTCTTGATGCTGATTTTGTAATACCCTTCGCTGTATGCTTTTCACCCCCTTCAACCATATAAGAAAACATTTTTGATCTCAACCCTACAAATTCGCTTATCGCTTCTCCATTTTATTGATCTTTAAATTTACCTAAAACCTTCTTATTATGTTCACTCTGTAAAAAATGATGTTTAGGGAAATCGCTAGTATCGAATAAATGTTCGTACTCTTTCATGTCTTCATACACATCTTCTGTTTCAATCAGATATAAAAAAACTATCAGTATCGGAAAAACATACACGTATTTTATCACCGTACAAGCTTTTCATATGATTGTAATGAACATCATACATCAAAAGTTTCGATAAATCTAAGATGCAAAACCCCGCATATATAGGTTGGTTCATTAAAATGTCTGTGCGTTTATTTTCAACTGCAACCAAATCTTCATTAAATATTTTACACGAACTAAAAGACGGTTTGGCGGTATATTTGAACATTTTTTTTTCTGTATGACAAAGTTTAATATCTACATGTTTTCTCGTATTAATTAACGATCTTCCGAAAATGCTGTTGTTTAAAAGTTTGTATAAGGATTTCTCAAATTCATTCTTAGCAATCTTTCGTTTTGCAGTGTTGAAGTCTATATTTTCTTTAAGCCAACATCGTTGATGGAATTTTATTATCTCGGTGTATTTTTTTCAACTTCATTCCAAGATGTAAGTACAATTGTAAGTTTCTGTAATGAATCACATATCTTTCTTTATCAAATAAATTAGGAACTAGTTTTTCACATTTCGGAATAGTTTTTTTCCCTGTTAATTTTTCTAACAAACTAAAACAATAGGGGGATAGATCATCTGCAGCAATCCCAATTTTTTCAGGTGCCAAAGGAAAGTCGCTATGAGAATCGTGAAGAGGTTCCGGGTATTCCATAATGATTCTTCAGAATCTCTTAATGATACAAGGGAGGGTAATCTTCTTAACTGAACTGAATTTACATGTGAATGAGGGAGGGGATTTCTACATTTAGCGAAAATATTCTTTCTAAATACATAACAAAGGGAAATAAATATACATGTGCAAACAAACGATATGACAGTTAATCCTTTAATCCAATCTTCTGATAAATTATCTACAGTAAAATAAGGAGAACGATTTCATGTAAGGTCAAATTTTTCTTCATTAAATGTTTTTTTGTTTGTTTTTTTTTTTTTTCATCTGAAAAGATAGTTTTCTAAAAGAAGTTACGTGTATCATTTCCTACTCATTTCATTTTAAACGAACGAAATTATCTTTTCAGGCTAGGAGAAGACTTCCTCCTCAATCCACTCTGATTGATTCAACTAGCACAGAAGCAGAGTGTGAAGTGGTATGTATTAAAAACGTATCCATATATATTCAAAGTTTATCTATTATATTTTTTTTTTTCAATAAGATAATACTTACATAAAGAAGCCCCGAAAATGGTTGTGTTCGTCGAAATACTACTAAAGGAGGTGGAAATGGGAACTGAAATTAAGAAAATATTCATTATAAATTTTGACAAAATCAATAAACTCATCATAGAGAAAATTAGTTTACTATCATCACCATTGTTGAACCCAGTGGCAAATATTTCACATATATTCTACACAAGAACAAATTTACATAATTAGCTAGATAATGTATTAGAAACTGTCCAGGATTAAGGTCGGAATTAACATGCTCATTTTATCCGGATGTGGGTGCGTACTTCTACACCTCACGTAGCTACTTCAGAAAACGACCTCCTTTTGTAGAGAGCATAAGATAGGGTAGATAACTCCAGGAAAAAAATGACTTTAAAATTGCTTAGGTCATCACTCTTATTACGCACGGGAAGCACGACGGTTGGATATACCTATATCATTTATTGAACAACTTATTTTGACTTGAAAGGATATTGCATGCAGATAATATAATACAATTAATATAAATACAGGTAAAAATTATTTTTGAAGCATGTTATTTGAGAAAAAGCGATTTTTTTTATGGAGAGTTTTTGCGGAAGAAGGTACGAAGTTTTTTTTTAAAGTTCAAAAATTGTAATAAAGAATTGATTATACCTAAAAGTACCTGTTTTTTCGTATATATAGGGACCAATTATTCTTGGATGTAGTAATTTTGACCAAAAAATTGTGTGTTAGTATGTGAAAAAAAAAGTTTATTCTGAGAATGAAAGTTTGGTCCCCTAGATCTATAGTCCTTTTTTTTCTTCAAAAGAATGATAAAGCTTGCCCAAAAAGGTTTTCATGGAGAATATCATTCAATGATGAAATCCTGTTTTCCAAATTTTATATAAAAACTTTGATATTGACAAAAGGAGGGGAAAAGGGGGGGTGTAGTCATTCAAAACCTAGCTGTCACCCTTAATTCATAATGAGTTGATTACTAACATGTGATTTAATATAAACCATTTCAATACAATCCCACTTTCAGTCTCTGATTACAATCCTTTCTTTTACCTTACAGATTATCAAATATGATTAACCTAATTGTAAGCTTTGCCTGAGGGTCACATACATGTAGATATATCTATGCAGCAATCAAGGATCAATATCAATGAGTATCATGAATACAATTCAAAGCCATGATCAATTGTCCTAATTGTTTAATGATTTATTTAAAACTAAATGACCAATCTTCCATATAAGGCTTAGGCATAATATAACTAACTAGATACATGTAGAGATGTACATGTATATTGCAACAAATGACAACCTCATGAGTCATGACATACTGTAAATTTTTAATATACTGCAACAAATTACAACCTTATGTACTGTAAATGTATAAAGCAACAAATGACAACCAGAGTAGGATTTAGGGCAGGGCCCCGGCCCTCCCATTCCTGTAAAAATGATTAATTATATAGAGAATCACTGAAGCATGACCAGAGCAGGACCCCTCTGAGGCAGTCAGTGGGCGCGGCCCATACAATTTGTTGATCTGCCACTGACAACTTCATGTAGTGTACATCTGAATACTGCAACAAATGAGAACTACTGAAAGACAAAATACTTATTTCAAATCTCATAATTCCATTTTTGTATTCTAATCATACAAAATGGAATTCTTTCTCTACACATCACATTTAACAACACATTCACATTTGCTTAAACTAAATGAATGCATTTCTCAGAACATTATTGATGTATTGCCATTATCATGATTATGCACTTCTCTTTTGAACTTTTAGTCCAATTAATTTCTGGGTTTTCAAAAATAAACAAACAGTTCTTATTGTCCCCTGCGAAACACCATGCAGGGGACATATAAATACCGTCTGTCTGTGTGTGTCCGACAGGTCTTGTCACCTCATTCATGTGTACAATTTCTATGAAGCCTTTAATTCTCCTAGTTACAATGTATTAATTTTAATAAAAAGTTTTAAAGAACCCCCTAGATTATTTTGTTTACTAGTCGCCCTTCCTTGAATAAATCAAATATGCCTAATGTGTGGGACATTGAAACTTAGTTCTTTTATTGATAAATGAATATATACTTTTATTTGTTCTTACAGATAATCAAGTTTCAAAGACCATATATATACATCATGTATAATGTTTAGAAGAAGTAATATTTGACATCACCTTTATGGTAAGTACCTTCTATTATCAATATTTGAATTATAGAACTATACAACAACTTATAGGTAGATAAAGGAAACAAGCATGCAATGGATACTGCTGTGTTTTTTTTTTATTTGGAGTCACACACAAATTAATAATTATGTCCCTTATGCTTATTCTCATTAGATTAATCATTTTCTTGACCTGCTGATTATTTTTATTTAACGAAGGTGTGGTTTGTTTGTTTTCAGTTATTCTTTGGTGAAAATTAATAATTACGTCACATTTTCTTGATTTCCTCGGAAATTTATAAAAGAAGTAGGCAACAAATTGCTAATGAAATCACATAGAGATAACACATCTTATTGCAGGTAGTTCCAAAAGCACATAATTATACAACTTATTTTGAAAACAAACCAGAATTCTAATCGATAAATGTATTTATACTTTATTTGTTTTACAGAGAATCAAGTTTAGAAGACCACATATTAAGATACAGGAAATTTACATTTATTCTTGCTGTAAAGGTTAGTACTTTAAGCTTTTACTTTTTATACGACCGCAAAATTTTGCGGTCGTATATTGGTATGACGTTGGCGTCGTCGTCGTCGTCGGAAGACACATTGGTTTTCGCACTCTAACTTTAGTTTAAGTGAATGGATCTCTAGGAAATTTTACCATAAGGTTCAATACCACAAAAGGAAGGTTGGGATTGATTTTGGGGTTATGGTACCAACAGTTAAGGAAAAAGGGTCCAAAATAAGCATTTTGTAACTTTCACATAACTTGTGTGTTAGTGTATGGATCTCTCTGACATTGTACGACAAGGTTCCATATCACACAGGGAATGCTGGGATTGATTTTGGGGTAATTGCCTCAAAATATTAGGAATTAGGGGCCAAAAAGGGTAAAAAAGCATTTTCTAATTTCATGACAATAACTTGTGTGTAAGTATATGGATCTTTCTGAAATTGTACTACAAGGTTCCATATCACAAAGGAAAGCTGGAATTGAGTTTGGGGTAATTGCCCAAAACGTTTAGGAATAAGGGGCAAAAGGGCCAAAAATAAGCATTTTCTAGTTTCCAGACAATAACTTGTGTTCAATTGTATGGATCTCTGAAATTGTACTGCAAGGTACCATACCACAAAGGAAGGCTGGGATTGATTTTGGGGTAATTGCTTCAAAATTTTAGGAATTAGGGGCCAAAAAGGGCAAAAACAAGCATTTTCTAGTTTCAGGACAATAACTTGTGTGTAAGTGTATGGATCTTTCTGAAATTGTACTACAAGGTTCCATATCACAAAGGAAAGCTGGGTTTGAGTTTGGGGTAATTGCCCTAAAAGTTTAGGAATTTGGGGCCAAAAGGGCCAAAAAGAAGCATTTTCTAGTTTCAGACAATAACTTGTGTTCAAGTGTATGGATCTCTCTGAAATTGTACTGCAGGTACCATACCACAAAGGAAGGCTGGGATTGAGTTTGGGGTGATGAATCATAAAGGGTTCAAAATATTTGGGGATTTTTTTCTTTAAAATTTTCCATTTTAAATTGGTTATTTCTGATTTATATATAAAGCAAATAATAATGATATGGTTTGAATAGGTAAATAAAAAATTTTTAAGTTCTTAGACCACATTCATTCTGTGTCAGAAACCTGTGCTGTGTCAAATATTTAATCACAATCCAAATTCAGTGATGTATCAAGCTTGAATGTTGTGTCCATACTTGCCCCAACTGTTCAGGGTTCGACCTCTGCGGTCGTATCAAGCTGCGCCCAGCGGAGCATTTTATTTTAATTATAAGACTAATGAAACTAGCATGCAATGTAATAATGCTTTATTTGATCGCACATATTCATAGATATTTTTTAACTGAAGCAAGTAAAATTTGAATTCTTAAACACAGTTATGGCATACATTTAGTAATTGTTTGCAGATGCCAGACTCAAACAAAGAGTTATTGTTCTTTAATATGCACTTTTCAGATCATTAATCAACTTATTTACTTGAGGCAACCAATTTGAATTCTAATTGATAAATATATATATACTTTATTTATTTTACAGATAATCAAGTTTAGAAGACCTTAATTATTTACATTAAGATACAGGAAATTTATATTTAATCTTGCTGTTGAGGTAAGTACTTAAATTTTAGTTTTTGAATTGTAAGATTATCATGACTATTCAATGGATAGATAAGTGAAACTAGCATGCAATACAATACTGCTTTATTTGATCAGAGCCACATACAAAGAATCCATCCTAACACACAAAATAATAAATACATTACCACAACATACAGATCAAGTTTGTGTTACAGTGGATTCGCTTTCAGAAGCGCCTGCATGCGTAGTATATATCTCTCAATTAATACTATTTACCGACTTTAGAGAATAACATGAGCTTCACAACAGTTGACACATGTGGACAAACGTTTACCGTAGTGAAGTTATGTCCTTTATAATTGGCCAAATTTCTGTTCCTAACTTAAATTTGCCTCATATAAATTCTATTGATAATATTAGTTACATGATGTGTAAGTGACCTAATACGATATATTGGGTCAGTAAATTCAATATGGGGTGAGAGCGTTGTTGTTGTGGCATCATTTATATTTTGAAAGGAAGTAACTCCTTACTAACCCCATATGGTAACTAACCATGTATGGTTGATAACTGTATATTTTTAGGACACCCTATATCAAATATACATAGTCACCACGTGTAGTCCTTTAACCAATCATATCTCTATAAATCTATAGGAGGTAAGATAAATGTATATATACTTTATTTATTTTACAGAGAATCTGCAACCTTAGAAGACCATATATTTATATTAGATACAGAAAATTTATATTTTACCTCACTGTTAAGTAAGTACCTTTTGTTTTCAATATTTTGATTGTAGAATTTTACAATGAATTATAGTTAGATGAGGGAAACATGCATGCAATTCAATACTGCTGTATTTTATTTTAAGGCATAATTGAACAATCCATATTCTTACGCCAAAACCGGTACACAGAGTTATAGCCCTTTATCAAAAAATAAATTGAGTTATTAAAATAAACTATGACATCTGAGAATTTTTTAACATACAGATGATCAATAACATTCTATCAACAAACAAATATTTCATCTGACTGCTGATAAAAGCTTTGGCTGCTAATTAATTTCATGTTAGGTGCCAGCTAAATGACCAAAAAGCTCTTTAAACACATAGTTTTAATTCCTTGTTGCAACTGTTTATAAATATGAATTAAGGTGTATTATCTTTTAAGAAGTTACTTTAATCTGTTTTTACAGACAATGGCAAGATGTCAATTTTGGACTGAAGTTATTCCTTATTATACAAATGCTCGTGATGCCATTATGTATAGGTTTCTCTTTGGAGAATACTGTAATGTACTTCCAGATAGTAATATTTCTGAGGAATTATCTAATGTTTGTACATATCTAGGAGATTGTGACTGTTGTAATTGTAGAAGAAGAGCAAGTACTATAGCGGCACCTAGTACAATTGATTCATCTGATTCTCTGTTTGCATTAAGCAACAGGTTTTCAGATTCAATTGAACTTTCATGGCAATCACAGGCTGTTCCTACTTCACCATCAAATTTTAGTGATAGTGAAAGTTGGATAACCTCTGATTCCAAGGACATTGAAGTTCCTCACCAAGTTTCAGTGATGCCGAGACTCAATGGCCAACTGATTTTGAAGGAGGAATACTTCGTTTCCAGAGTTTGGTAAGTGAACGAGATGAAGATAGTGATACAGATTGTTCATCCCATTCTGTTTCCCTTATCAAATTCAAGAAAATGAAGTAAAGTGGTGCAATTTTATGTGTTCATTTTATATTTATTACATTTTAAAAATTATGTTTTGCAAAATGCAGGCAATTAGACATGCAATCAATTTTAAATTCCAAACTAATGAGTACATTTTCACTGGTTTTACTTTGAATTAATTTTTCGGTAATTACATGTCTGAACAAATTGAATAAATAGATTTCTGTTTATCTCAGGACTCTTGTTTACATCTTATTTGTCTTCTATCAATGTCTATACAAAAGCTAGAGTATAACTATTATTGTGATAACGTCACATACATTTGGATTTAGATTTCTTTTTACTGTACTCTGGTTTTTATGAAGAAATAGCTACTTGCAATTTTCATACTATCACAACAGCTCTTTATTTTAAATAATGGTTATGAAAATATTTTAAAACTTTGTCAATTAAAATACATGTATTTATAAATATTTTATGTGTTTGAAAATTTTATCAGTCAGTCAGTTTGTTCTAAATCTGTGATGTTATATTGGTTAATTTTGAAATTGCAAACTCCTGGATATAATACACACTTTTAGCTACCAATGAAGAAAACCTAATATGGCAAATGAGCATATAATGTTTAATAATGGAAATGACTTCTAATAAGACCAGAATCATTTATATAAAGGAATTAAAATTTATTGGTAAGGTGAGAAATTATTCCCAAAGCTTTAATAAAAATCACATGCTTTTGATATTTGTTATTGCACAATATTTTCAATACATTTTACCACTTTTTCAGGTTAAAAAACTAATTTGGAATATGAATTATTTAAATTCTTTAACGTGTTTGACATTGATTCAATGATTCAATAAGCAAAACTTATCTTAGTGGTACTGGATATTCCAACACTTATGATGTTTTGCTAGAATCTTTACTTTTACAAATTGTCAGATCATTTACAAAAAATGAATTTAGAGTACAGTCCCTTTCATGAAATTGAAATTTTATGTATTTGATATTACTTTTAGTTCATATGAAAAAAAAGAACATGTGTTATGGGTAACATGTATAAGGGATGTTTATTTTACGATTAGAATTGACAAAATGTGTCTTACTTACAGCACAATTTTTATACAAAGGTAATAAACTTGCACATAATGGATCACGTTCCTCCTCTTCCATTTCACATGGAAACTCTAACAAATAAACATGTGATCAAATAATTTCAAGAAAGTAAAAAGCATTTTAGAGCAGGAAGTCAGCGTATCCTGCATAGATGGGTATGCTCTTTCTTGAATAAAATGAAAATGAGATACATTTGAGCAGTTTATTCAAAGAATAAAATCCGTGATTGCCAATCTTAGAAAACTAAAACCACACGAAGATATGAAGAAGCTGATGCATATGAAAACATTTATTCCAAATTCCAAAGAGATTTCACATTAAACCAACCAGCACAAATTTGGACACTCAGCATAAACTAATCTCCTGAAGAAGAAAGTTTCTGTTTTATACTTACAATTGGCAAATGAGAAGGAAAAGGTGAAAAGAAAAAATACTAAAATAACAAATTTGAAGAAAGAAATTGATTTTGTTAAAGTTTTGAACAAAAGGCCAAAATCTACAGCAAAGTACGTACAAACAGATGCAGTAAAAACATTACCTAAAATCAGCATGGGCTCCCAGTGTAATTTGACTAGGCTAGACAGCATGGAATTAAAGAATGAAATAACTTACTGGCAAAATGAAGTCATCAAAATCAACCAAATGAATGAACCAGATCAACCTGTACCATCGGTGAAAGAAAAAACTAGAGGAAATCCATTCTCCCATAAAATCAGGGAATGTGTATTGGCATGCATTTCGAAAAATGTGCCAATGCAAAATATTTCAGATGTGATTGGCAGCATATGCCAAATTTTTAATGTAGAGGAAATAGACACTTTGCCCTCAGTTGCATCAGTTCATAACATTTCACGAGAGGCCAAAGCAATATGCAATAAGCAACTTGAAGAGGCAATTAAACATTCTGACAATTTAACCATAATGAAAGATGCTACAACAAAACAAGGAGACAATTTTATGGTGCGAAAATAAATTGCAGCACAGGAGAATTTACTTTAGGTAATTGATATTACTTTTAGTTCATGTAAAAAAAGAAGATGTGGTATGACTGTCAATGTGAAAACGTTAATGAGAGGCCAAAGCAATATGCAATAAGCAACTTGAAGAGGCAATGTTTGTCTGATGGCGAACACATATTCAACCAACCCTTTCAGAATCAGGTGGTCTAAGTTTAGGTAATGGTGAAATACTGTAATGTACTTCCAGATAGCAATATTTCTGAGGAATATAATATTAGTTACATGGTGTGAAAGTGACCTAATACGATATATTGGGTCAGTAAATTCAATATGGGGTGAGAGCGTTGTTGTTTTATGAAGGGTTGTTTAAATAATACACCTGGCCATATATAGGTGAACTAAGCGGAAAATTGAAAAACGGAAAGTCCCTAATATAATGGCAAAATCAAATGATAAATCACATCAAACGAATGGACAAGAACTTTTATATAGCTGACTTGGTACAGGCATTTTCAAATTAGAAAATGGTGGCTTGAACCTGGTTTTATAGCGCTAAACCTCTCACTTGTATGACAGTCGCATCAATTTCCATTAAATTGATAATGATGCGTGAAAAAATTTCACAAATAGGGGTACAACAACAACACGGACCCCACCAAAACAAGGGGTGGTTTCAGGTGCTCCAATAAGGAAAGCAAAACCAGCTCCACATGTGGGACATGTCATGTTGCTCATGTGGTTACAAAGCATGTAAATAGTCTAATTCGGTTGGTCACAAATAGGGGTCCAACAACAACAAGGACCCCACCAAAATATAAACCTAAACTGTGTACAGGCCTTGCATGATTTCAATTATAGAGAAATGGAATGTTCACATTTTAAGATTTTCTATCTCTTCTGTCATATAATTTAGTTGTGAACTGTGAACATATTTAAGGTATCATAAAATTGATTAAAAATATGGGAAAGAAATGAAAACCATAACAGCCAGTGGCAAATATTTCATGCATATTCCTGACAAGACCGGATGAACACATAGTATTATTATTATATGTGAATCACCAAACATATGCTTTGCAGGATTAAAAGAGATATCAAGTGGGACGGCAGACAAATATGTAAAAGCGACATTAGATATGGTCAATGAGGCTTCAACCACTACTGAATTTGTTGGGAAATTAACGAACTGCATGACAGACAGGAGTGCGACCGAGTTGAAATCCAACAAGTTACTTAGCGAACTAAAAACAGAGGAATTGCCAAATGACAGTGAACTCAATGAGTTTCAGTGCTCCGTACACCCATTGTTACAATTTGCGGATGAAGTTGAAAAAGTTGCAAAGGAAATTGAAAAGAAGTATGATGTGAAGTTTAAGAGTTTATTCCGAAACAAAGGCGAATCGTATTCTCATAATTTGATACGGTGTGTTTCCAAGTTATTTCATAGTGACAAAGTTGGAGACCCCCTTTTTTGTAGAACTTTTTTACGGCAAAATGATATAGTACATGTCCCTATATTAGACTTTGTGGGCAATCGCTTCAATACTCTATTTTATAATGCTTGTGGTACTTTTTGCCTTAAAGATCTTCTGACATCATACATTACTTCTTCAAAAGAAAAACCGAATTTTATGCTCACATCTATTCTGCAACTATTTGAGAATGAAGTCATCACAGCAATAATACAATCTATTGGAATCATCTACATCAAAATTACCGCTCCTTATTTTTCTTTGGCATCTCAGAACAAACCTGCACTGGAAATGGCAACAACTTACAACACTTTGGTTGATGAATTAGAAAAAATCGTTAAAAATCCCGCTTTACTTTTAGATACAGAATATATAATGTTTCCAGGTCATCCTTCTGAAATTTCTACTTTTAATATGGCAGTTTTAAAACCACTGGTAGCATATTCTACAGTTATAGAATGTCTTGGACAAATGGCATTGTCTATCTTAAGTAAATGCCGGAAATTTTTCACAAATTATCTTCCAGGAGGAAAATACCATAATCCATCTTTAAAACAATTAATGAGTCATCAACTTGTCCGTCTAATAATATTTCTTTAGAGAGGATGATGGGACAACTCGACCGCCAAAAAACCATTTCACCCAACATAAGTTTGACGACAATAAATGCAAAGTTGATGTTGAAAAACAACAAGACAATGGCATGGCTAGGGGAAAAAAATGAGGAGGATAAAAGTATAATTATGGCCCAGGCAAGAAAAGATGCTGAAATTTTAAAAGAAAAATCTATTGCAGATGACATAAAAATAGAGCAGGAAAGGAGAGAAACTATCAAAGAAAGAATTGAAGAAAAAGAGGCAAAATTGAAAAAATCACAACAACATTTAAAAGATGTAATTAACCAAATTGACAAAATGGGGGGGAAATGGAAAAATGAATTTGAAATGAACAGCTATATTCAGGCATTGCAGTATAAAAAAGATAAGTTGAATGCTTTAAAAACCCAAATTCTATTCCGAAAAGATGTTGAAAAACAAATTTGTGACAAAACCCTATTTAGAAGAAATTTAGATATACAGCAATTACAGAAAAATTTGATAAATTTGATGGAAGAAGAAAACAAAATAACAAATCTTGAGGATGCCATAGTTCCAATGGAGGTAGATGCAGATATCAATTTGAGTGGAATATTAAGTAACCATGACAACCCATCATCACCATTGCCAGCTTCTTCAACATGTTCAACCGTAATTTCAAACCCTGATCAGTTACCATCTATATCTGAACCATCAACAGCTAATAATTCTCGGTCGCCATCATCATCATCCGTTCCAAAACGTAATCAGTCTGCATCTCCATCTGCACCAACACAACATGAATTAATATCTAAACCACCATGCTGGTTCAAAAAGAAGTACATAACCCATACTTGGGATGAGGGGTCAGAATTGACAACCTACCATGGGAAAATTGTGCATTATGCGGCACGCAGAAAAACTTTTAGGGTAAAAAAAAATTGCAAATTTATCTGGCGTGCATGTAGACTCCTTGTTTCACATTTGTTTTAATGGTGTACTGAAAATTAGACTTACATTGTCACCATGGGAAAATAATAATATAACAAATATCTCATTCCTGTCACCTTATTGAGGTGAACAAAATACCTTCCTTATTCATTGTTGAAGCATATATTCACAAATGTTTTTATTGCAATTGCTGCATGCAATTTTTAACACACACTTTATCATTAAATATATATATATCATGTTACATCCAAGGTGTAGGATGACAACACATCATCACAACCCATCCCTTCACAAGTTATGGTAGGGACACAATATTTCACACATTGTACAAACTTAATTTCAAGGGTTTACACACATTTACAGGTTGTAATTATTAATTATATATATAAAAAAGAAGATGTGGTATGATTGCCAATGAGACAACTCTCCACAAGAGACAAAAAAGACACAGACATTAACAACTATAGGTCACCGTACGTCCTACAACAATGAGCATATCCCATACCGCATAGTCAGCTATGTAAATGCATATATAGATTGTAGATACATGTATATATATATGGAACTGCAATTATTCAGTATTTAAAATAAATTCCAAGTCTATCTTTTTCCTGTTTGTAATTCCATTATACTCAAGTTCCTAAAATTTTCCATGTTGAATATTTTAGCGACTTGTGTACAATGGAACTGATCAAATTGAAAGTTTAATATCAAACCATATAAACTTTGACAAGAAAAATTGAAACCTACCACAAAAATTGACTCTTTTATATGTTAATTAGCAAAATTTAATTCATTGCAATAAAATTACTGATATGGCTGCCATAAAGAATGACTACTTCAGTCTGCTCCCCTAAATGTAACAAAACACTAGTTTTATTTCACTGTTCAATAATGCTTTCATAGCTTAAGTTGTTGCTTTGTCATTGCTTTATTCATGCTGCATTTTGTCACTTTATGTTGCATTGCTTTTATATATTATGTTGCTTTGTGTTAGTTACTTTATGTTGCTTTGTGTTAATTTATGTTGCTTTGTGTTACTTCATATTGCATTTTTTAGTTTATGTTACTTCATGTCATTTTATGTTGCTGCTTTGTGCCAGTTAATTATTGTGTTGCTTTTATTTTATTTTTAAATAATGATTTGAGAAAATTTATTTGTTTACTAATACTGTACAGTGTTGTGAAATAAGACTTTGAATCTACTTTAACAAAAGCTAAAATAAGAATATATTTCTTTTGACAGGTAATATATTGGAATGAACTGGAGGGCCAAATAGAGAACACAAACCTTGAAAAGTATGACTTAACAGTGAATGAATTGAAAAATGACATAAGTGAAGGGACTTTAAAGATTATGTAAGTGTTCTTCACTAACTATAAATTGAAACAATTTTAGATGTTATCTTTTGAAATTACAAGGAAAACTTGGACATGTAGGAGTATGTCCATGAAGGACTCAAAATGACCCTTTAAATAAAAATATATCCTAAAAATAAAAAATAGAAAATAATGTGATGCTAAAATCTGAAGAGTTAGAAATAATGAATGAAAAACATAAAGAATAGAGAAACATGATCTCTCAAAGTAAGAATAACAAATAAAGCTACCCATTCAGACAGTTTTAAACGTGGTCATTTTAATTTAATTTGTAGAAAAAACTTAGAATTTATTAAAAATGTTGACGATAAAAAAATCATTTAAACATTGAATCGAAGAATTATGTGATCACAATTTGTTCAATTGTTCTTTTCTGTCAACATAATAATTTTTTTTATTTTTCAGATATTGATTTAAGAAAGAGACTATAGTTTATTTTAATCAAACTTTTACAGTAAGTAATAAAATGAATAAGAGTTATCTCTCTTTGCCAAGTCAATTTTTGGAAATGCCTATTTGTTACTATATAAAGATGCTTCAATAACGTCCTTAAAATAGCATCCAATCAAAAGTGTAATATTTACAATTTAGGTGAAGGTCTCCAGGTGAATATTTTATGAAGAAAAGTAGATTGTAGTGAAGTTGAATTTTTTCCTGAAGTAGCTACCTCACGGTCCGCTTTAAGGAAAGTTTTACTACTGGTTGGAACAAAACCATATTTCTATTCATGAAAAGATATTCTTAATTTTTAACACGTCCGGACTTATACATCCCGCGTAAGCAAACGGATGCCTCCACTTTGATGAAAGAAAACAGACAAAACCGCAACAACAAACTACTCTATTTACCTGTTAATTCATCACTGGATAATTGCATAGTGGATGGCGGATCATTGTGTGGTGGGTGTTGATGATAATAACTGAAATTATAAAATAATATTGTTTGTGTATTTCAGATGAAAGTAAACAGGAGAGTTTTGAAAGTGAGTACCCTTATCATCACTTCTATAAATAATATTTCTTTAATTGTACTTTTATATCAACTCCTCCTCATAATTGCAATTAACTGGTTAAGAAATATCAGAAGAAAAAGTTTAAAAAATGAATAATAGATATATTTCCTACACATTTCATTTTAAACGAATGAAATTATCTTTTCAGGCTAGAAGAAGACTTATTCCTCAATCCACTCTGGTTGATTTAAGGTTCATGTGGACCCTTCGACTAAAATGGCTGCATTTTCACCTAAAAATTTACTCAGAGTACAGACAAACCTGAGTATCTGGATAAATTTTAAGGCATAGCATGCTCTAGATAAATAAAATTCAAATACATTTTCTCTTTTAGAAAATTAAAAACTTAACTGGATTTTGCAGTGCACTCTTTTTCATTCCTCAAGAAGATGCCAAAATAAACAAAGTTGGAAAAGAGGTTTGAGAACTTCCCCACAGGTAATAATTGAAGTGAACGGTATTGATTGACATGGACAATAGAGGGACAATAGATACCTAACAATAATTGGTGATTTAAACTGTGTACCTGAGTGGACCATATCAAGTGAAACTCAACTGTTAGTTAATTTTATCATCTTCTGCAGGGACGAAAAAAAGTGCACAGCAAAATCCAGTTCAGTTTTAAATTTTCTAAAACATAAAATGCATTTGAATTTTATTTATCAAGGGCATGCTATGCATTAAAACTTTTCCAGATGAATAGGTTAGTCTGTACTCGGGGTAAATTTTGAGGTGAAAACGCAGCCATTTTAGCCAAGGGGTCCACATGAACCTTAACTAGTACAGAAGCAGAGTGTGAAGTGGTATGTATTAAAAACTCAATACACTATAATACCCTTTTCCCCTCTTATTATAGAAGATATACATGTGTATAATGTATGCAAATTTTTTTATTTCTCATAAATGCAATTAACTGGTTATGAAATATCAGAAGAAAAGTTTAAAAATGAATAATAGATATATTTCCTACACATTTCATTTTAAACGAATGAAATTATCTTTTCAGGCTAGGAGAAGACTTCATCCTCAATCCACTCTGGTTAATTTACTAGTACAGAAGCAGAGTGTGAAGTGGTATGTATTAAAACTCAATACACTATAATACCCGTTTTCCCCTCGTATTATAGTATATACATGTGTATAATGTATGCACATTTTTTTTATTTCTCATAAATGGTATTAACTGGTTAAGAAATATCAGAAGAAAAAGTTTAAAAATGAATAATAGATATATTTTCTACACATTTCATTTTAAACGAACGAAATTATCTTTTCAGTTTAGGAGAAGACTTTCTCCTCAATCCACTCTGATTGATTTAACTAGTACAGAAGCAGAAGGGGAACATGTATGAAGATTTCGCAAGAGGAGATGGTATGTATCTAATTTTATTACACTTTCTACTTATATAAGGGTATGTATGTGAAGTTAGCGGCCGGTTCGTTATTCGATATTCGATATTCAATATCCAACCGGCTGCTAGCAGTCGGTTCGATATTAAAATTTTCTTAGTTGAATATAATGAAATTTAAAGATTCGATAACATTAAAAGCATGATAGTAATAGTTAAAAGGAGTAAAGAGAGATATAGGAAATCTATTTGTGACCAATTCAAGTTATCGTAAATTCTCGTTGTCCTCAAATATAAACCCTTATGTAAATCGAATATTTCTCTTTATGAAATATAGCAGATTTCTATCAATAAAATATAATCAAAGATGTCCATTTAAAAGATGATATTTCAAGAAACAAAAACAAACGGCCACTCTAGTAAGATTTGAAATTCAAAATAGAAACAGCTATGGAAAGCCAAAAAAAGGCTATTTTCAATTGACTAAATATTAAAAATATATACAGGAAAGAGGACCGAGGGCGTTGGCTAGATCTTCCTGATCTCTCAATCTTCATAACATTATGCATATAGTTAGTTAATATATAGATATAAATGACATCAAAAAGAAATTTGGGTAAATTTTTCGTCTTCTATGTTTACGGAGGGCTCAAAGTGCCAGTTTGATAATCAAAATATATAGTGAAAACCTACCGGAGATCGCTGAAAATACAGTGAGACCCCCTGGTCTTTCAATGTCCATCAAATGTAAATATCATGAACACTACGTATATATTCAGATCCTATCAAAAGGATTTCCCAGAAAAATGTCATCTTCGATATGTACGGAGGGCTTAAAGTGTCACTTTTCAATTAAAATCGTCAAAATTCAGGTAAAAGGGCCCAGGGCGTTGGCTAGATCTTCCTGATCTCTCAATCTTCATAACATTATGCATATAGTTAGTTAATATATAGATACAAATGACATCAAAAGGAATTTGGGTAAACCTTTCGTCTTCTATGTTTACGGAGGGCTCAAAGTGCCAGTTTGATATTCAAAATATATAGTGAAAACCTACCGGAGACCGCTGAAAAAAAGTGAGACCCCCCTGGTCTTTCAATGTCCATAAAATGTAAGTCATGAAGACTACGTATATATACAGATCCTATCAAAAGGATTTCCCAGAAAAAATGTCATCTTTGATATGTACGGAGGGCTTAAAGTGTCACTTTTCAACTTTTAGCCCTCCGTAAACATAAAAGACAAGAAGTTTACCCAAATTCCTTTTGGTGTCGTTTGTATCTTTATATTAACTAACTATCTGCATAATATTATGAAGATTGAAAAGTCAGGGAGGTCTACCCATCGCCCTGTGCCCTTTTACGTGAATTTTCGACGATTTTTAGCTGAAAAGTGACAATATCTTTTTTTTGGCTTTCCATATTTATTTCTTTTGATATTTTTAAATGTTACTGGAGTGATCGTTTGTTTTGTTTCTAGAAATATCATGTATAAAAGTACATCTTTGATTGCATTTTATTGATAAAAATCTATATTTCATAAAGACAAATGTGCAAATTACCGGCCGCTAACTTCACATTTATCATAAGGGTGCATAAATATTGTACTTATGAAATATTTAACTTCATTGAAAATATGAATTAATAAAAACTCGGAGAAAAAAAATTAATGTTTTATATCACCGCTATATTTTAATAATTCAAAGTGGTAATTAATCAATCTGTAATTTATTTCAGTTGAATGATATAACGGATGTGATAGGAAACCAAATGGGAGAGAAAAACGTAAGTACTCAAACTATTTTTAAATAGTATATTCCATATATGGAAATCATAAAAAAAAAACACATGCCAATACCATATATGGAAATCACGCGTTTTACAAAATATAAACATCAACAAAGTGTACTTACCTCACAGCTTTCGTTGTTGACAAAAACTTTTATACCTCCGTTGAATTTGGAACATAAGTCACCATCTGATTCTTCAAAATGTATCGTCACTCCGCGGAACGGAAAGACAACTTTCTCAATCTGGTGATAAGAATGTACATGGAAAAATCTGACCTCTTCGACATCAGGAGAAACTTCACCTGTGAAATCTGCTATTTCCCCTCGGCAGTCTAACACTAACATGACATGATGTCTACTGTGCAATTCACTCCTAACACAACAATACTTATAAGAACGAACGAAAACATGATGATAGAATGATAATTAATATGTGATGACGATGATGGTAGAGATTCTTCTGGCTAGAAACGTTTATGACGTAGATAATAAAACGGAACCTTGACTCAAACCACACGATAAGTTATTAAAGGGAGAAAAAAAAATATTTCAGACGAGGTGCTATCATTACCAATGAGACAACTTTCCACCAGAGTTTACATTTTGAAGATGAAAGTTATTTTGTTGTTTAATCGCGTATATTTGTGAGGATGTCAGTTAGTGTACTTATATGGTTTTTTGGGATGTATAAATACACATCCACGTTCATTCTCTATATACAGATTACTCTATCTATATATAACATTATACATATTTATTAACAGGTTAACTCCTAACTATCCTACTGCCTGTCGATACTTTTATTTTGGCATTGCACAAGTCATGTCTTCTTTGACTGTCCATGACGTTAAAACACTAAATCCCTGGGATGTGTTTTAGTTGATTTTAGTCTCTGATGCATGATTTTTTATTATTTATTGTTTGTGGCTTTCAACTAGCTTTCAGTAACTGCGAATATTCAGTGGCGAATATTCCACACATGAATAGGACGAAATTAATATAGAACACATACACGCATATATAAAAGAATGGTTTTCTCAATGGTACATTGGTTGTTTTTCGTCATTTCTACTATAGTGGAAGGTGAATGTCGGATGTAAAAAAAAATACAATCATGGATCATCAGGTGGATACAATTTTAAGTAAATTTTATTACAATTTGAAAAAACCGAGTTCATTTTCGTCGGCGCAAAAGCTATATCAAATAGTGAATGCAAACCGTGAGAAAAAAATTAGATTGCATAAAATAAGGAGGTGGATAAATTCATCGGATAATTAACGCTTCTTAAGACTCCTCGTCGATCTTTTAAAAGGTTACATGTGTACACTACTGGCATTGGAGATCTGTACGAAGCAGACTTAATGGAAATTGGAAACATATCATCGGAAAACAGTGGTTACTGTTTTATATTGGTTGTCTTGGATGTTTTCAGTAAATACTTATTGATTGAATTATTGAAAACTAAAACGGGGAAGAGGTTTCTAACGCATTAAGAAAAATACTTCTTCGCACGAAACCAATCAAACTCTGCACAGACAAAGATAAATGTTTTTTGAGTAAAAATCTCAACAACTCTTCAAAGAAAGGGGAATTGTTACACAAAATCAGGAAATAAAATGCAATTTCGTTGAAAGGGTAATCCGTACATTACGTCAAAGATTTTGGAGATTTTTCCTGAAAAAACGAACACACAGACTCGTAGATGATTTACAGTCTTTCGCTGAAAGTTATCATGCTACTCCTCACCGAACCCTCGGTAATATTGCACCGAAGGATGTCAATTCTCGAAATGAAGCTGATATTCGGGCTCATATGTACGTCAACAACACAACAAGGAAGAAAAAACCCGTGTCAGTTAAAAAAGAGAAAAAAAATCTACAAAGAAAAAATACAGATACGCCGTAGTATCGCTTGTGAGAATTACACACGCTAAACAAATTTTCAATAGATCATTCAGTCAAAACTGGACCGAAGAAATATTTATAATCGTAGGACGGTATCAGAAACAAAGCATAAACTTGTATCGGTTAGGAAACATTAAAGGTGATGAAATTTTGACGGGGTCCTTCTATGAGAGTGAAATGCAGCGGGTAGATAAAGATGAAAATAGTCTATGGATTGTTGAAAAAATATTAAAGAAAAGGAAACGGAAGGGAAAAACGGAATATTTATGTAAGTTTCAAGGTTGGCCATCACAATACAACGAATACATTTCTGAAGAAAACATCAAGACGCTATCATGAAAGATCACATTGTTTTCATTCGAAGTGATCAATCAAACACTTATTATCCGGGTAATACACCGTTTCATTTCAAAGTTTACCTAGGGATACCTTTAATTTTAAAAGGAGAATGGGAGATCGGATTACTTGATTTTTATTCACCGGAAAAAAATTCCAATGTGAAAAAGAACAATCATGAACAATCATGAACTTTACATGTTTTGTGATGTGTGCACGGGGTTACACGTGTTTCACAATCAGTATTCACTTCTACGACGAATTTCTCCGACTCCGTAAAATAACTGGAAATATATATTTTCACCAATATTTTTACCTGTGAAAAAGATCGAAATACGC
Source organism: Mytilus coruscus (assembly GCA_017311375.1). Lineage (NCBI taxonomy): Eukaryota > Metazoa > Mollusca > Bivalvia > Mytilida > Mytilidae > Mytilus > Mytilus coruscus. The sequence continues at coordinate 67,592,832 of CM029600.1, read as the reverse complement.
GAGATAGAAATTCATATTTTCGACGGAACAGGACAGGAAGCTTCATTCTTAAAACGGAATTTGTCGTGTACAGTTCAGATTGGTAACGCACACTCACGGAAATGAATGTTGAAAAAATGTATATCCCCGACAGGGAGAAGTGGGTGAGGTACTATTTAAACGGGGTATAGGGAAAAAATACTGCATATCTTAATTGTATGAAAAATACGGAAAGTGGTTCATTTTTAATACCAATAGATAAACACTCTTCTATGTCCCACACTTAAGAAGATGCAGTTGCAGTTCGTCTTGTAAGTCCGAGCGTGCAGATGGTGGATAAGGCGAAAGAAACCTTGAAAGAGGAAGGACTAGTTATAAATAACAGAAAAAGAAAACCGAAAGCTAGTAAAAAGAAAAACATCTCAAAGGAAAGTAAAAATAAGAAACGCAAAAAGCCAGACGTTTTTCCGAATGATGACTTCATCGGAGGAAATAAAAACAAGGAGAAGGAAAGAGATCAGTCACATCGTCAAAAAACAGCGAAGAAGCAGTTGTAAGCGTGAAAAGAACAAAAGAAAAGAAAAGAGGAAAAGGTTGTACGTAGTGAAAAATGTCTCTTCTAACAAGGGAAAGTTTTACGGAGGCGCAACCAAGTGAATTAGAGCTTTTTCAGCTTCCACCTTATCAGTTAGGGGTTGAAAGCATATCGTATGAAGAGGTACGACCAACATTACAAGTCACCGGTTACAATCCTATCACCTTCAGTTTATCCGGATCCAACGGAATGGAATACTTAGACTTGAAACGTTCCAAACTATACGTGAAACTTCGTGTTAAACATGCAAACGGCGATAGTTTAACTCCGGATAACACCGTTATCCCTGTCAACAAATTATTATTTAACATTATTTTCTCAATTGGATTGTTATCTTCAAGAAACACTGTAAGCAGTAGTAACACGTGTTACCCATATAAAAATTACCTAAAATCACTGCTTTGTTATGGGCAAGATGCCAAGCCAACACAACTTACCAGCATGCTTTTCTACAAAGACCGAAGTGGACATATGGATTCGTTGGCTACCAACACCGGTGCATATGAACGAAGTAAATTCATTTCCGCTTCCAAAAGTATGGACTTGCAGGGACCTTTGTTCCATGAACTGTTTCAAATGGATCGGTATTTATTGAATATGACAGATGTTTGTTTGAAATTGTTTAGAAATAACCCAGTTTCTGTCTGATGACGGACGAGGAGAATCCGAAGTACGACATTGTCATCGAGGATATCGCAATAAAAGTTTGTAAAATAAGGGTCAACCCAGCAATTATATATGCACATTCATTGGCATTACAGAAATCAAATGCGAAATATCCGTATACCAAAAGAGCAATTTAACACCTCAGCTTAGTCAAGGGTAGTACAAATGCAACCTTGGAGAACCTTTTTCAAGATGTTAAACGACAACGTATCATAATGGGGATGACTTCATCCGACAGTGTCAACGGCGACTATCGACTCAATCCTTGGAACTTTAAAATCTATGACTTACAGCAAGTCACTATGTACTGTGATTGAGTACCGGTAGGTGGTATGCCGTTGAAATTAGATTTCAACGAAGAAAGAGGTATAACAAATGTTGCAGCCTATGATCAAATGTTTGAAAGTAGCGGGAAGTGGTTGACGGATGGAGGAAACGATATCACTAGAAAAGACTTTAATGAGGGTATGATCTTTTCTGTTTCGATTTGGAACCACATTTCTCCGGTGGGAAATATCTCTCTCTTACTAAAATGGGAAAGTTCGACTTGAATTACAATTCGGAACACCATTAACGGAAACAGTGTCATTACTTATTTTAGCTGAAAACGCCGTATATTTCGAGATAACAGAAAATCGTTAGATAAAGATTGAACTATGAAAGCAACAATTATATGTGTAATAAAAACGATGTATAGTAGTATATGTGTTGTTGATATGTAAAAATATTTTTTTCTTGAAAAATACATCACACATGAGTAAATCAATGCAATATACAATACAAATAAATTACATTTCACAGAAACTATATTTTTGGTCAATAATTTTCTTTTTGTTTATGATGGAAATAAGCTAGCCATATCCCTCTTCACATATACCCTCTTCACTGATTTTACTTTCGAAACATTTTGTTCTTCCGATATTTCAGCCAGTGTATGATCGATTGAAGCAGTGGTGTGTTTCTCCTCTTCCAGCTAGTGTTTCCGTTTCTCGTTTGTAATCATACTTTGCGGAACATGCATTTTTTTTAAAGTCGTAGAAATTACATATTCCATTCGTTGGATATTTATGTCCGTTATGAATGATGATCTCTCGCAACCAATCGATGATGTACGTATTCGAAAACGTTTCATTGTCGATGATAACTTCACCCCGCTCGTTCCACACGAATGAAGAGTGTTGTTTCAGGTAATGCAGTAATCGTTTTACCTTGTTTCTATATTTTGAAGGTATGCTGATATCAATTAAAGTATCGAACTTTTCACCAAGAAGTTGTTTTTCGCTACTCTCAGAGTGATTATCTTTAGGAACCGTCTGTGATTGGTTGTCGGTCAATGATTGTTTCTGTGTATTCTCATCGTCCTCCCTTCTCCCTAATACAGCCTCATATTTCTGTTTCGGAATCAATATCATTTCTCTCGTCATGATGTATCTGTTCCAGAACGACTTTAATAATTCCTGGTAACAAAAATCGATGTTTCAAAACAAGTTTCTTCCGATGAATACGTGTGGTGTGTTCAACTGTTCATCTGATATCTTACGAACGGCGGATTTATGTTTTTCAAGTTTCTTTTCAACGATGAACTGATGTTGATCATCCCGTATAAAACATTGTGAATGCATTCTACTAAAACTTTGAATTGTTGCATGTTCGTAGTCTTTATCTGTTCGTCGTCACCGTGTACCATCATCGATAAAAAATGTATATGCCTCTTCACCTAACTACTCATTTCGGAAGGAAAATTAAATTATCTTCTCCTGCGAATATGTTACTCCGTAAGAAGTATGCTTTGTCTGTGTAAGGGTTCAGATCAATCAACTAGTACCCAAACTTTTTTTTGGTCGATAACTCGTACGCCGTCATAAAATAATTTGATTGGCCGGGGAGAATTTGTTTCCTGAGAATTGATAACTGATGTTTATCACGGTGATTCTGCATACAAATGATATGAGCGGCATTTAGCGATATAGTGTGTTTACACTTTCCCTGAGGAAAAAGATTCTGCATTAAGAATAAAACGCTGATATTCCAATGGTGACAGTTAACAGTAAATAAATTCATGATATCTACAGTGTTAACTGCAGTTGCTAATAAATCATCTAACACCAAAAAGATATGCTCTTTATTTTCCGACCATGCATTAATATCGTCGCTTGTGGGTAGTCCTTCATGAAAAGATATATTTTCAATTTCTTTTTCCTTTTTCGAAAACAGATCCTGATATGCAGAGTAACAATATACTGTTTTCACCGGTGGAGATGTAAACATCTCTTTTGATTGTTTAATGATTTTAAATGTTAACACCGTCTTTCCACTTTGAGTGGGTCCAACAATTAACACCGAGCAGGGTGAATGAAAAGGTAACAGTGCCTTCTCCTCTAGTTGTGTCATGTTGCGATGTTCTATGAAAAATGAGTACTTTACGTATATTTTATAGTGTAGATGAGTGTATCTATTTTTTTTACTGTTTGAATAATAAACGAACCAGTAGAAAAACCAAATATTCCATAAAAACCACAACAAACACATAAAAAATGGATAATATATTTTATTACCGTCTCCTCGGAGACGGTATTAAGAGTTCAACGATGGACAGTCTGCGGGCTGAAGGCTTTCTTACTACCTGATTGGAAGATATTACTGACGCTGTAATAATTAAAGTTCGTTGATTGGTTGGGACAATTCAAACCTAGTAAATGTCTTTTAATCCCGTGGAGTGTCGGATCTGAACTCTTTATTTTAGTAAGTAGATTTGCCTGGTTACCAATCATGCATATCAGTACACAGGTAACACTTATCTGTAAATAGCCGAATCTCCTGAAGATTTGTAAACACACACGTGATTATTTCAATCCAGCCGCTCATTGTTACGTACATTTTATACGTGAAAACATAAGAAAACTTTTAGGAAAATGCTTTTTCTTAGGTTATATTTATTTATACTCAGTAAGACAATCTAAAGGCAACACAAACATTTTAAAACGGAGATATCAAATAATTTCTTTTCGATAAATATTAATTTACACGAGAATTTTTATCTCAGGGGCGGGGCGGCGGCACTTCGACCTTTCTATGGCAGGGTGAGCAGCTGAGACATCCAATACCCAATCCTTTATATATATATATATATATATATATATATACAAGTCTAAATTGAAAACAACGTTCAAACCTATAATTGCGTTGGATAAAAACCGCAATTTTATACATGTACATGCAAAACAAATTTCTTGTTAGAGAGGTCTAAATACAGCACAAACAACATTTTCCAAAAGACCAAAAAGTGAAAAGTATATTTTAACAAAACGCATTTGACTAGCAGATCGAACAACAAATGTTCTTAAACCCTGCTGACTGCCATTGGCGATTGCCAAATAAACGGATCACCGATGTAATAAATGGATCTTAATTTTAAATTTAATACTAAACAGAAAACAATAAACTTGCGGAGAAGATGATATACCGCAAACAGAAGGTGCATAAGTTTTGTACACCATATCCGGATTTCGACAAATAATGTCTCTTCAGTGATGTTAGGAATCGAAAAGGTATTTGGAAAGCCCAACAATTTATCTCAATTTAGGATAGACTCTTGAATTTTGAGGTGTCAAAATAGGATGAACGGATCATATAAACCCTAAGGCAAGTATAATACAAGCCCAAACGAAAAATATAAACAAGTCTAAATTGAAAACAACGTTCAAACCTATGATTGCGTTGGATAAAACCGCAATTTTATACGTGTGCATGCAAAACAAATTTCTTGTTAGAGAGGTCTAAATACAGCACAAACAACATTTTCCAAAAGACCAAAAAGTGAAAAGTATATTTTAACAAAACGCATTTGACTAGCAGGTCGAACAACAAATGTTCTTAAACCCTGCTGACTGCCATTGGCGATTGCCAAATAAACGGATCACCGATGTAATAAATGGATCTTAATTTTAAATTTAATACTAAACAGAAAACAATAAACTTGCGGAGAAGATGATATACCGCAAACAAAAGGTGCAAAGGTTTTTGTACACCATATCCGGATTTCGACAAATAATGTCTCTTCAGTGATGTTAGGAATCGAAAAGGTATTTGGAAAGCCCAACAATTTATCAATATATTGAATGATACAAGAACATACATGTAGTTACCCTAGCTATCATATATTTTTACAATAAGTATATATACCTGCACATAGCTATTATATATATATCATTGTTACGCTATTTCATGGGAGATACTAGTAAATAGAGTTGACAAATATCTTAAACATTTACGAAAGTGATTTTAGAGACATATATACACAATCTCTGGTGATTTTAATTGCATCTGTAAAAAATATCGACATCTGATTAGTTTCAGATTCAGTCATCAACCTTGTCTTATATTTCACCTAAATTTCTCGACCTCATGCAATATCATGAAGCTTCAAATAGTGATCTATCCCAGCGACTCATCCCTTCACTCATTACATAATAAGTGCCCCACACATACCCCAAGATCGTTGGGCTGAGTTGGATGTTGTCTAAATCTACCTAGCTAGCTCTTCCTAGCAAGATAGCAGACGTTGAAGAACAGAAGACTAAAAATATATCTAAAAGGGAATATAAGAAGAGCAAAAACTACTCTCAGACGATAAAAGCAATTATACATGTATGCTAACATATTGTAAGCAATGTTTAATTTCTATGAATGATTTTAAAGGAGATGTGAAGTATACATAATTAATTTAGACAGCAACCAAATTAAGCAACAAACAAAACGTGACAATTTACTTCTAAAGTTCAAACTACGGTCTTCTTCAATGGACATGTCATTACAACATTTTATAGTTTTTATCCTCCCAAGTCTAACTATAATATATAGAATAGTTGTGAATATGTGAGCCAAAATTTGTTCCTGTGAAAAAGTTCCAGTTGAACAAATATCACAGGAAATATATTCTGGAAGAACTTTTCACAGATAATTTCTATATGATTTGTTCCATCTCTATAAAATAAGTTCCACAATTTACTGGTGAAATAAGTTCTGGGTTTGTGAAATTTGTTCCTTACTTAGTGAAATAAGTTCCGGTTTGTGAGATTTGTTCCTTACCTGGTGAAATAAGTTCCTTGTCTGTGAAATATGTTCCACTGGTTATACAAGTTATCTTTAATACTGAGCATTGTTATCAGTGAGTTTAAAGTTATAATTCAAGTACATTATAAAAACATGTATTATATTGATAATGTAATAAATAAAAGGTGTAAACATCCAATATGGATTCTGTGGAGTATAGCAAAATGTTTAATTACATTATCCATAAAAAATACCCAAATGACAATACTTTAATGAGGCAGAAAAGCGAAGAATAAGAAAAATCCATCAGAAAATTTTATAGATCAATCATTTATTTATGAATATTGCAATTCAACATATGTTACTTCATATCAGAATTTGTAGAAAATGAAATAGTGTGTTTTAAATATTTATCACAGTTGTTAATCATAGTTGTGCATTTGTTTTTAATCATATTATCTACGTACAATATATATGCTGACTTAATTTGAATTTCTAAACGTTTTACCTTATTTTGAATGTTTTCGTGTTGTTTAAAGACTTCAATGTTGAGTATTAAATTTGTCAGGTACAACTATAGAATGTTTTGCTTGATATAGAGTTAATGCCTCATGTTAATCTATAACACCGGAACTTATTTAATATTTAGTAAAAATTAGTTCCGGAACATATTTTACAGTGCTGGAACATATTTCCTTATAATATATATTCCGGGTATAAATTTTCTGTGATATAAATTCCGGTGGAACATATTTCTTATGAAATAAGTTCCGGCGGAACAAATGTCACGCCGGAACAATATTTTGTTACAAAAATAATTCAGATATTACTTGAAGCTATGAGCAGGGTCAGGAACAAACTTCTAATGTTTGTTTTGAGGTTTATTGACTATTTATACTAGACATGCTATATCAGAGAAAGAGAAATAAAAGAAAATTTAAAATTTAAAAGACGAAAATACTGTTGGCGTTTTAAAAGATTATTCTTAATTGTATGTTTTCTACTAGAATTGTAAAACAAGTATAGACATACATATACTATGATCATAAAACAAAATGACATTTATATGTCAACATACGAACGGTCCCCACAAAAGATTATGTCAATCCAGTATGTCAAGCTTTTAAGGGTAAGTATTATAAGGGACTTATTCGTCATCCAACATTAAATGGTAAATAAATAAATATGAAGATATGTACAAGTAAAACAATAACAAAAGATACAGTATCAAGCTGTATGCTAAATAAAGTTTTTGGTCAAATTTGTTGATTTTCTTATGTTGAAGGCCTCATAGTGAACTTAAAATAGCTTTGCAGAACTTATCACCTTCTTTATAACCAACGACGTCCATTATAATTTGAAAAATAATGGCGGCGAAACTCCTATGTTTTGAATTTCAGGCGCTTACAATAGGTCTTATATAACAAATTACCCGTCTCAAGACTCTGAGTATTTTTCATAAAAAAATATAATCAAGAAGTCCAATAAAACCAAATAATCTGAAAAAAGAAACATTTAATTGTAAGAATACTCATTATTCAAATATAAAAAAAGAGGCGTGGGAATTCCACATTGCAGTCCAACTACAATGAATAGACAAAATCTTCATCGACAACAAAAATAACTATACATATATGTGAAGCTTTACATTTTGAGGATCATTTTGAAAAGATGTGACATACTGTTGGAAATATATTAATTGTGTTCTTATATGTTTAAATTTTACTACGTTTCACTCTCTACACTTTTCGATGAACGAAAAACTTTCAGGTGGAAGCGGCCATACTTTTCTATCACAAATAAATAAGCAAACAACCAAAGAAAATGTCAACGAACAACTCCGATATCTGTTTGAAAAAATAATCGATTAAAAGACATTACCCTCCATTTCCAGTGTTAATAATTCCCCAAAAGAAATTGGTCAATCTAAAAAATTGTATAAGCCTTTTATAATTTTGTAATCCACTACAATTTACATACAATTCTGAACGAATTAAACTACAGAGAAAACATTTTCCACTTTCATCAGCTCTGAGACGGCTAGCTTTTTAGAAAAGCTATTATTTGTTTATTTTCAAATCAAAACAGAACACATATAAAATTTGTGTATTGTCATATTGTTTATGAAGTAAATCATCCCTCCATTTTCAGTTTTCTCTGCATCAGTTGATAAACACTGTCTTGGAATCCTTTACTCCGAAACCTATCTGTGATGACATTCAGAAAGAAGTACTGCCAGATTGTTTGCTTTGAAATGTTTAGTTTTTCACTCTTCTCTTTATAATTCCGAAAAACATCCAAGAGGACAAATGTTTTATACGCATCTTCGAAATGTACTTCCAAGTGTTCCTCCTGTTCATTCATTAAGCAAGCATGCTTAGTCTGACTTGGGTGATCACACTAACATCCTGAACAGTTTATCTTCTCTAACTTCTCGATTACTTCGTCTACTGCCTCCGCAATTGAAAACAACAGTGTGGTTGATAAAAGTTTTCTCTCCAAAGGTGGTATCTGCGACATCTCCCTCTAATGTTCGTCGATGAACCAATATAGGTATAAAACGCTTTCTTTCAAATTGCAAAGTGTACTCCAGAGGTCACTGCAGATTTTCAGTTTCTTTCCACCAACGATCAGGAATATATTTGTGTTTTCCTCTTTTCTTTATCAGCACCCTACAACTGTCGTTGATAATAAGGCAACCCTCCTTCTTTATTAAGTTAGTATTCAATTGGTTAAAATCACACCGGTTCGCTTCCTTACAGAGATCTACTTGCGTGTGTGTCATGATAATGAGTTTCTACCTATTTATACGGTAATCATATATACATCCAATATGAGACGGACGTATCATATCTCACTTCTAAGCATTCACCATGGAAGAGTTAGGTAACACATATCCAGTGCAACCGCTTAATAGACTTATCCAAAGTTCAGTATTTCCACTTTGTCGAGTTATATTTACGAGTGTAGTGATGATGATTGTAAAGACGATAATTACCTGACAAAAATAGACTATTTCTGCTTTCGGTACATTTTTTTCTGAAAATGCACCACTTCGACGCAGAACTTTCAATACTCCTTCTCTCTTCCATAATGAAAATGAAAATAACACTTTATGACACAATATATACATAAATATCCTTTTTTTTTCAACTAAGAAAATGATTTAGAATATGTAGTTTCCATTCCTCAATGTGTGATAATTCACTTTTTTTTTTTAGTTGCAATAGTGTATTTTTATCACATATCATTAAAAGCGTATATACTTGTGTTTTCCTCTCCGTAAATACCAACGCGTAATATATTTTTTGTGCAAATTCAATCTTTATTTTATAGCTTACAGCACTATCCATTTTCTTACTTTACACGTGAGATATTGGACTGCAATGTAAATAGTCTGGTAACACTGCTTCTCTACTGTACCCGCTGAAAACTAAATCTAAATTCTTCATGATCGTAAAATTGTATAGAATAGAGATGAAAACATCACCATACCTCCATGTTTCGACCGGTCAGTGTGTAGTGCTTTCATATTCCTTCTTGTCAACATTTTGCCTGACTAAATAAGTTTTTTTTTTTAACTTTCCCCGATTTTCTTCGTCCATTAACTTCCCTCCTTCTTAAGAGACTGCATATGTTCTGTGTGGGTATATCATTGATTGGTACGAATTGTCACATTTTGAAGATTTCATGTTGGTATATATTGAGGAAATACAAAAATGAATACCTTATGTGGGTAAATAGTTTAATTATTAGTTCACTCATATGAGTCATCATATACTCATTATTACCCGAGTCATCTGTTAATTATTCACGTGCAATGTAAACACATATGCAAAACACATGTCGATAATGTAAACACATGTCGATGATGTAAATATTTACATTACACATAAGGGGGTTCTTATATAAGTATGACTCACGAAATACTCATCGCTAAATGAGTCATATCATAATTTTTTCTATAAATAAATGCTCTTTGCATTGTTAGCCATTTCTTCGGTCATACATGATGGACACTGGTAGTACACGAATCAAAGAAGAGGGTGGAGTGAAGACATTGCCGCAGGAAGTAGTGGAGAAATTGCAAAAATCATTACCGGAAGAGCTTCAAAAAGTGATATCTTCGGTGAAGAAGGAACTTAAATGCGGCATATGTGAAAAGTCATTCAAGCTCCAAAAAAGCTTATCACGACATAGAAAATCCCACGATTCGAAATATGAATGCGAAGATTGCGGACATATTGCGAACAGGAAGGATAATTTGGAGAAGCACAGGAGATTGAAGCATGGAATAAGAAAAAGAAAGAAAAGAGAAGATGAAAGAGATTCGGGTGCACCAAAAAAAAACCCAGAGAAAGAACTGTGGAAACTAAACATGCAGAGGATATAGAAAACGGTGCGGAAGACGAGAAAGAACAAGTGTTAAATACACCGGAACCATTGCAGAGAACTACAGCAATTAATGAAAACGTGGAGAAAATAGAAATTGTTCCTGCTACTAACGATGAGAGATATGATTTAATACACTTCATTAAAGAAAAAAGGATCAAATTAGTTATTATTAGATAAAAATGAAGCGAATAACATTAAATATTTTTTCAACGTGCAAGTACGGATGATCAAATATCTTGCGGATGGCACGTACGAAGAGGCTCTTCCACATTTCAGAAGCAGAATGAAAACACTTTTATCAACACGTGAAAATTTTGAACACGAATTAAATGAAAGTTTCCAGAAAATATTCTCCGCCATGGAGGAATTCATCAGAAACGGAAGTGGGTGGCAACTCGAGGAGGTTTTACAGTTAGATGTAACCATTACTAAATATAAACCATTAGGAGAAGGAAGTTATATGTTACTACCCGTATCACTAGCGAAATCGCACAGTTTGGTGAATGTGATCAATACTGATGATAGGTCTCTGATGTGGTCCGTTTTAGCGAGTCTACTTTACGATAAAGAAAAAAAAAAGATACGGAAAAAGTAGAACATTATTCTCATTTTATAAACACTATCGACGTATCAAACATTGATTTCCTCACACCTTTTAGGTAGATGTGAACGTCAAAATGAAATTATTTCTATAAATGTATTCGGTTATGAAGAGGGGGAAATATTCCCCTTGTATATAACGAAAAAAAACTTATTGTCGTCATGTGAATTTATTGTATTTAAAAACTGATACTAAAGCTCATTATGTATGTATTTCTAATTTCAATAGGTTTTTAACTAGAACTAAATCACATCACGGTGAACATTTTTTCTGTCATCTTTGTCTTCACGGATTCACGAGCAAACAAAAACTAGAAGAGCACGCAAAAGACTGTCAAAATTTCAAATTTCAAAAAATGTCACTTCCAAAAGAGGGGGATGTGTTAGAATTTAAAGACTTTGCTAAAACAGCTAGAATTCTTTTCGTTATATATGCGGATTTTGAATGTTTAACAACGAAAGTAGATACCTGTGAACAGAAAGCGAATGTTTCATCAACTACCGATTATCAACAGATGGAACATAAAGCTTCGGATATCAAAGGGTGTCTATTGATAAACGGTATGACAAACCTCCCGTTATTTATCGTGGACCCAATGTTGTTGAAACTGTTACTAACACTCTGCTTGAGGAAGAAAGGGAAATCAAAAGTATCTTATCTAAAATCGAGCCAATGATTGTCAATGATTTTGTTAAGTTAGAATACGAAGAGGCTAAAACATGTTATGTTTGTAAAAAACCATTCAGTCAAAAAACCCTTAAAGTTATCGAACACGACCACGTGACCGGTGACGTCAGAGGCATAAGTTGTAATAACTGTAATTTACAGATAAAGATACCGAAATTTATCCCCGTCGTTCTTCATAATTTGAAAGGTTTCGATGCTTCCTTGATAATGAGTAAAATTGGTAAATTTAAAGACCTTGATATAAAAGTTATACCTCAAAATTTCGAAAATATCTTTCCATTTCCTTATCAAATTTACGGTTTATAGATTCATTACAATTTCTCAACAGCTCATTAGAAACATTAACCAAAAATTTAGCTAGTGAGGGGGAAAAGCATTTTAAGTATTTATCGAAAAGTTTTTCAAACTCCGATATTTTTTCTTTGCTATTAAGAAAGGGTGTGTTCCCGTACGATTATGTAGATACGGAGGATAAATTAGAAGACACAATGCTACCACCAAAAAAGTATGTTTTAGTCAATTGACGCAACAAAACATATCGGATGAAGACTATAATTTTGCAAAAGACGTATGGGCAAAACTAAATATTAAAAACTTGGGAGAATATTCCGATGTTTATTTAAAACAGATGTTATTTTATTAGCAGACGTTTTGAGAGATTTAGAACAATATGCTAACAAGACTATGAGCTTGACCCGTGTCATTATTTTACATCTCCGGGATTCAGTTGGTCGGCTATGCTTAAGAAAACCGGAATAGTATTGGATTTAATACACGATGTCAACAAGTTACTTTTTCTAGAAAAAGGGATTAAGAGGTGGTGTGTCTAGCATTTTTCATAGGTATGCAGAAGCGAACAACCCATATTTACATGAAAGTTATGACCCATCCCGCAAAACATCATATCTTTCTTATCTGGATGCGAACAATTTATATGGGTGGGCTATGAGTGAACCCCTACCGTATGCAAACTTTCACTGTTTAAGTGAACAAGAAATGGCCAACTTAAACATCGAGTCTCAATCTCCGCACTCTACGATGGTAACATATTAGAAGTGGATTTGAAATACCCGGAAACTCTTCACAATTCTCATAGCGACTTTCCTTTGGCACCTGAAAAAAAATGGGGATTGCTGCAAATGATCTATCCCCCTATTGTTTTAGTTTGTTAGAAAAATTAACAGTGAAAAAAACTATTCCGAAATGTGAAAAACTGGTTCCTAATTTCTTTGATAAAGAAAGATATGTGATTTATTACAGAAACTTACAATTGTACTTACATCTTGGAATGAAGTTGAAAAAAATACACCGAGTAATAAAATTCCATCAACGATGTTGGCTTAAAGATTATATAGACTTCAACACTGCAAAACGAAAGATTGCTAAGAATGAATTTGAGAAATCCTTATACAAACGTTTAAACAACAGCATTTTCGGAAGATCGTTAATTAATACGAGAAAACATGTAGATATTAAACTTTGTCATATAGAAAAAAAAGTGTTCAAATATACCGCCAAACCGTCTTTTAGTTCGTGTAAAATATTTAATGAAGATTTGGTTGCAGTTGAAAATAAACGCACAAACATTTTAATGAACCAACCTATATATACGGGGTTTTGCATCTTAGATTTATCGAAACTTTTGATGTATGATTTTCATTACAATCATATGAAAAGCTTGTACGGTGATAAAATACGTGTATGTTTTTCCGATACTGATAGTTTGTTATATCTAATTGAAACAGACGATGTGTATGAAGACATGAAAGAGTACGAACATTTATTCGATACTAGCGATTTCCCTAAACATCAATTTTTACACAGTGAACATAATAAGAAGGTTTTAGGTAAATTTAAAGATCAATAAAATGGAGAAGCGATAAGCGGATTTGTAGGGTTGAGATCAAAAATGTATTCTTATATGGTTGAAGGGGTGAAAAGCATACAGCGAAGGGTATTACAAAATCAGCATCAAGAGAATTAAAACACGAAATGTATAAAAATTGTTTATTTAATCGTGAAATAAAGTTTTGTCAAATGAATGTCATTAGGAGTGTTGATCATGTGTTGAAAGCTCAAAAAGTAAAGAAAAATGGGTTAGTTCCTTTTGATGATAAAAGATGGAATTTAGAAGATGGAATAACAACCAGGGCTTACGGTCATACGAAAAATATTTAATTCTAATTACATGTAAATTTAATATTGTATATATATATATATATATACACAAGTCTAAATTGAAAACAACGTTCAAACCTATGATTGCGTTGGATAAAAACCGCAATTTTTATACATGTGCATGCAAAACAAATTTCTTGTTAGAGGGGTCTAAATACAGCACAAACAACATTTTCCAAAAGACCAAAAAAGTGAAAAAGTATATTTTAACAAAACGCATTTGACTAACAGGTCGAACAACAAATGTTCTTAAACCCTGCTGACTGCCATTGGCGATTGCCAAATAAACGGATCACCGATGTAATAAATGGATCTTAATTAAAAATTTAATACTAAACAGAAAACAATAAACTTGCGGAAAAGATGATATACCGCAAACAAAAGGTGCAAAGGTTTTTGTACACCATATCCGGATTTCGACAATTAATGTCTCTTCAGTGATGTTAGGAATCGAAACGGTATTTGGAAAGCCATACAATTTACCTCAATTTAGGATAGACTCTTGAATTTTGAGGAGTCAAAATAGGATGAACGGATCATATCAACCCGAAGGCAAATATAATACAAGCCCAAACGAAAAATATAAACAAGTCTAAATTGAAAACAACGTTCAAACCTATGATTGCGTTGGATAAAACCACATTTTTATACATGTGCATGCAAAACAAATTTCTTGTTAGAGGGGTCTAAATACAGCACAAACAACATTTTCAAAAAGACCAAAAAGTGAAAAGTATATTTTAACAAAACGCATTTGACTAACAGGTCGAACAACAAATGTTCTTAAACCCTGCTGACTGCCATTGGCGATTGCCAAATAAACGGATCACCGATGTAATAAATGGATCTTAATTAAAATTTAATACTAAACAGAAAACAATAAACTTGCGGAAAAGATGATATACCGCAAACAAAAGGTGCAAAGGTTTTGTACACCATATCCGGATTTCGACAATTAATGTCTCTTCAGTGATGTTAGGAATCGAAACGGTATTTGGAAAGCCATACAATTTAACTCAATTTAGGATAGACTCTTGAATTTTGAGGAGTCAAAATAGGATGAACGGATCATATCAACCCGAAGGCAAATATAACACAAGCCCAAACGAAAAATATAAACAAGTCTAAATTGAAAACAACGTTCAAACCTATGATTGCGTTTATATATATATATATATATATATATATATATATATATATATATTAAATTACATGTAATTAGAATTAAATATATATATATATATATATATATATATATATATATATACTATATATATATTACCCGCAATTTCCTTTGTATGAACGAATTGTCATCAGAAATTTATTATGTAACGGTTTCGCAAAATAATAAAATTTGTGAAAAGATTCATTATTTGTTTGTGTTTCTTTAAATGAAATAATTCACTAGAGGCTTCTCGATGTCTTTCATATCATTGTTACATCATGCCAGATGGGTTGTATGAGGTCACTTTGTAAGATCATAGTAGGCACCAGGTACGCGTCTTGGGACTCCTTACATCATGCCAGATGGGCTGTATGAAGTCACCTTTCATAGGGTCAAAGTAGGTACCAAGGGGGCGCGTACGGGTGTAGGCACAAGTAGGCATTTTGACTGCCCTTATTACACTACTACTTGGGTCAAGCACATACAGGAACGGACGGAGTTCAAAATGTTAACAAGTGCTCAAATCCCAATCACTGACCAGGGACAATTGTGTAACAGCACAGCGTAAGAACGACCAGAAAAAAAAATCAGGTAATGAGGTATTTTGATCCACTTTTAAATATGTCAATGTAATGAACTCAACTGGTAACAACTATAACATGTCAAGATTGATTGTTGGGTAAGTGTTGCTCCAATTTTAGTTTTCCAAGAAGACTTAAGTTGTTAATACCTGCCAACTTTCAAATATAAATAAGAAAATGTGGTATGAGTGCCAAAGTCTACATTGGATATATTTAGTACATTTCAAAATATGTTTATATTGAAGAAGAAAAACCAAGTAACTGTGAACAACTATAACAATTCATGATTGACTGATTGATGTTGGTGTCAAACCCCACTTTGAGCACGCTTGACTAAAATCATGGTGGCCAGTTTTTATTTTTTTTTATACGAAGGAAGTCTTAATACCCAAAGTGAACTATCTACCTTTGACAAAAAAACTTTCAAGTGAATCCTTATCAATTCCTGGTATAATTGCTTGCATCAAGTTGACCATGCTGAGACGAACGTATGGAATTATAGAAAATTTAATTTGAATCAACAGTATTTGTAGATTTTTATGTTTAGTTTAGTCTGTTTTGATGGAGACATGAGTAATAATTAAAGTATATTATTTTTGGAAGAAAAAAATACGTCGAAGCAATAATGACACACAGCAGGCTGGGTTGGTGTGGTCTGCTTTCATGGTAATTCAAGTTATCCTTTTATGCATCTTCTTCCACCTTAGAGCTATCAGCTCTTTTATTAAAATGTAGAAATAGCAGGGAGACACCGTCTATCACTGGTAATAACTAACCTTAAGCCGAACATCTTACATGTATCTTGACATCTTAATCGTTGATTACATGTTCCTTGTATAACCATACATATTTAATGATCGTTAATTACTTCTTCGATTCCTTTGATGTGTAGGTGTGGAACTGGGGAGATAGTTCTCAGTCTTAGATGTTTTCAGGTAGCTAATAATTTTATTTATATAACGTTTCTCTAAATTCTAAATTTTAAATTTTAAATGTGTATGGCAACTTTTCTGACTATTCATGGTATCTCACTGTGATGCCAATTTTCAAAAATAGCTTTGATACGAGCAATAATGGTGACTGTTATCATGAAACAACCCCCAACATTCATATAGGTATAAACGACACTGGCCTTGTAAAGGAATCATCACGTCAAATAACAAATGAACAAAAAATTAATTTGACAAGGAATCATTTTCAACCAAGAACAAACTGTAACTTTCCCGTAAAGAAATACGCAGGAAAGAATAGACTGTTTCAGAGAAATTGGCTGATTTGATATGATGGGCTTGTGTGCTCCCCTTCAAAAGAAGAGCTGATTGTATATATTGTGCACTATTTGTGATTGAAAATTTGGGAACCCTAGCAGAAACCCATAAACTGATATGGCACTTGATTGTACTAGGCTAAACGAACATCTCGGCCGGGAGGACAAACCTTGTAAAAAGAGCTGCACTGCGATAAGAGCCAATGACATACAATATTGAGAAAAAGACGGTCAATATACAAACTTTTATTGATGCATTGATGTACGTGCATTATAATTTACATTTAGAACTTGATGAGATCGTTTGCACGCAGGAATGCACGAAAAATGAAATTGGAATCAATTTTATTAGTCATCTATTACCATTTGCTTTAATTGTTACTATTTTCACGACATTAATATCAGTTAAAACAAAATTTGATTTTTATAAGAGTTCGTAAGGTGACATTCCCCTGACAAAATTTATGATGAAAAGAACCTATTAATAACGATATTTGCTTAAAGTGTAAACACATCATGCATAATCAACACCGAGAACGTTGGAAATGCATACCATGATAACTAATAAATATGACGACGTCACGATTTGTATTGTTTTTTGGCAAAATTTTAATGTTGCTTCGCTTCTACGGGGAAAACGAAGTCGGTAACCATATTTTTTTTACATCATTTAATTTGTTAGACAAAGGGGAAGAAAGTATTTTTTTTAAAATTCTATGTACTCTGTCACATGATTTATGCAGGAAACTGAAAAGCGTAGAAGTAAAATAAGGATTTTCCCTATATATTCAATGTAATTAAGAGCCTCCTCATGGGGTCTTTGATTATGTGATTACTTGGCCGTTTTAATAGTGATTATTTGATTACCAGACCAAATATTTCATGATTATTTGATTATTTGATGATCTAGGACTGTATTTTTGATTATTTGATTATCTTGTTTAAAAAAAAATAATTAATGATTATGTGATTATATTGGCAAAACATTTGTGATTATGTGATTACTTGGACACCCCCAGGGGCCTCAATTAAGTACCCTCTAGACCCATTTTAAACATGGCTTTTTCTCGAAAACAAAATCGGTGACATATACTTTTTTTTACATTTTTCGATGTACATTTTCAATATCTAATCGAGTACTAAATTTTAAAAAATTCTATGTACTCGTCATTTACTGATCCTTGTCCTTTACAGTAAATGAACGCGAAATGTTGCTACGTTTTGTACGAGTTACGTACCTTTGACCAGCTTTTGCAATGTTGCAACCGGCGATTTTCCGACTGGACAACGGTAAATTTAATGGGAAGTATGTATCTTCTAGGAGAAATAACGGCTTTGCTCAATCTGAAGATGAAGGAATGTTAGAGGATTTTGAAAATGAGTATGAAAATAATCATGAAGACGATCTTCAAATTAAAATCGGGAACCTAATTGGCGTCAGGGACGTAGGTTGGTAGAGCTTGGATTTCTAGCCGACCAGTTAAAGCAGTTTAAAAACTGTAGCTCCCCACTATTTCTTCATAATTGTGAAGAGTAAAAAAAGTGTGGTCTAGGGAGTATACTTTATGTAGTATTCCAAAACTGTGCGTACAGAAACCCAATATTTACTGGGAAAAGACTTCGACCAGCAGAAAATAAGAAGAAGGGGATGCAAGTTTGGGACATAAACACTAAACACAGGGGCGGATTCAGGCGGGGGCGTGGCGGGCGCGCGCCCCCTCCCTTAAATTTGCAAAGCATGGGTTGTCCTCAGCTTAATAAAGTATCTGAAGAGACTCTAGAAGAATATTTCGATAATTTTACCTCAAAAAAAATTTCGCCTCGCTCCGCTCGGCAAACATTTAAGTTTGCGCCCCCCTAACCTAAAATCCTGGATCCGCCCCTGAAACCTATTTTTGTTAAGATATCCCCTATTTCAAAAATAACTACATCAGTCGAAACAAGTAAAAATAGTCTCAGATTCAAGAAAAGAAAATGAATCACATAAAATTCTCAGCTGCGTCAAACAGAAGACACAAAACGATTTTATATTTTCATTTACCTTCTTCACGGTTGCAACAAGCATTTAATATTTATACACCATAACTTTTAAGACTATTGCACATAAATAATAAATAAAAGTGATGTTTCACAATCATTGGGATCATTGCTACATTTTGTATTTTAACGTTGTTTTTTTTTTTTTTTAATAGTGTTTTCTTTCACGCCCGCAATTTTGTTGAAAGTTTTTAAGCTAAAAATAGAACATAAATCCTTAAATAGACACGGGTGTTGCTAAAAGGCGGAAACGGAATACGGTACGGAGAACGGAACGGAAACGGAAAACGGAAACAAAACAAAAATTACATCTTTTCTTTTTGGTTATTTATTTTCATAGGCATGCTAATTTAGTTATACCCCGCGCAAATATTGCGTAGGGTACAAAGTTTTTTACCCTTCCGTCTGTCAGTCCGTCATTCCGTCAGTAAGTCCGTCCGTCCGTCCGTCCGTCCGTCAGTCCTCTTCTTGTGCATACAGTATTTATTATAGAAAAACAATAAAGTAGTACAATTTTACATAGCAGTCAAATATGGGATTCAGAAACAAATTTGGAAAAAACTTTATAAATCCGCCTCCCGAAAAAAATACAATTATTTAACAAACAATATGACGTGACAACAGTGATAGTATATTCAGTTTAATTAAGATAACATATAAGACATTTTAATAAATACAAAACAAAAACAAAAAAGACAGCCAGTCACTGGAACCACCACACATGTCCGATTATCGTCGATTACGGGCGGTCCACTCGATTTGACATCAATGTATATAACTAAAAGATACATATACAAGGTCAACTTTCAAAACGTATTGTTTTATTTAAATATTCAGAAACTTTTGAAATATTTGCCTATTGTCCTCATCAGACTTTAAACTGCCCCAGTATAATATAATCTTAAGGTTAATGAAAGAGACTGTCCTGGTAGTATCCCTCCGAATTTCATCAGATTTTGGATATTTGAGGAAATAATGAATAATGGATATAAGAAGATGTGGTATGAGTGCCAATGAGACAACTCTCCATCCAAGTCAAAATTTATAAATGTAAACCATTATAGGTCAAAGTACGGTCTTCAACACGGAGCCTAGGCTCACACCGAACAGTAAGCTACAAAGGGCCCCAAAAATTACTAGTGTAAAACCATTCAAACGGGAAAACCAACGGTCTAATCTATATAAAAACGAGAAACGAGAAACACTTATGAACCACATCAACAAACGACAACTACTGAACATCAGATTCCTGACTTAGGACAGGTGCAAACAAATGCAGCGGGTTTAAACGTTTTAATGGTACCAAACCTTCACCCTTTTTCTGAAACAATAGTGTAACATCACAACATAGAAAGACACACTATAAAATATCAACTGAAATAGCTTAACTCAATCAAAGGACATATTAACACCATTGAACATACACTGAACAAATAAATTTGACCTATGATACAATGCAAAGCCATATTTGGATTGATTTAAACGAATGTCGTCTGGAATATAATTCCAAAGATTTATAACGGCTGATAGAAATGACTTCTAATAAGAACTTGTTTAAATTTGAAGACCCCATTGTTCTGTGGTCATGTAGATCTAGCCTCTGATTAGGAACTAATACAGAAAGATAATCAGGACAATCTATGTGAAACATTTGGTGAAATATTAACAACTTATGTTTATTACGCCGAGACTGGAGAGTTTCCCAATCTGTTTCATCGTACAGCAACTGTCTTGATGTTATCTTGGTACCTTCTGTAACGATTCTTGCTGCTGCTAGTTGCAAGTTTTATAAATTCTAAGACTGGGCGTATACAAGATAAATATTATTAAATAGTTTCTAAATTCTTCCTTTTTCATTTAAACTTCAGCTTTCGGAATAAGGCTAATCGTGGAATAGCTTTATTAATAATCATTTTTACATGACTATTCCAGCTTCCGTCTTCATTTATAACAACCCCTAAATGTTTGTGCGACTCGACTTCTTTTATGCTATTATTATTCATATAAACTGCATGCTGAGGTTTATGGTGCTTTTTTGAGAGAGTCATTACAATGCATTTCTGTTTTGTTTGGGTTAAAATTAACAAGTCACCAATTAGATCAACTATGTTTCTTCTCAATATCTTTATTTAACTTTTCTGTCACTTCATATTTCCTGTTATCTTTTCTTGTATAATGAAAAAAAAACGTAATCGAAACCCGATGGGAAAATCAAGTATGGACAACAACCGATATGGAAACCTGGGAACTAGACATAGAAACTTGGATACACTTTATTTTTATGAAAAACTTGACAAAATCACTCACTTTACAAAGCATTTCTCACCCGATTACAAATTCCAAAGAAAGATGATAGATTGATCTTTTTAAAGCATTAATTTGCATCTCTGCCCCCGGCGACTTTTTTTGGGGAAAAATCCCAAAAATGGGCAATAATTTCATCGAAAAGAGAAAGTCGAGTACACCTTTTTATGTTCAGGCGTGATTGTGTTGACTATTCTGTCTTGAAAACATATAAAATTTAATGAAACATGTTTGATACATCATCTCGCTTCAAATCATATTATTTTTATATATTTAGGCTATAGGTTGATATAATAACATTAAAAACTTACAGTACTAAGAAATGAAATATATGGGTCAAGTGAAATAACTTTCAAATGAGTCATAACAACAGAGTAGGTGTGTTCGAATTACAAATTTTTACTAAAAGTACTTGACGACAGATTTAACAAGTGGATCTTAAAAATGCATAACTTCAAAAAAAATTCATTTTTTGTGTGTGTAATCTAGGGTAATTAGTCCTCAACCTCTGAAAAGTTTTAGTCTGCCCTTCCACGAAATGTTTAATTAGAATTTTTTTAAATATTTTTGAACTTTCGAAAATTCCCCTGACCCGAATAATTCACTCGTTATATTCCGCTGATCTACGATTACATCATTAAGTAGGAGAGATCGATTACGGGGAGGGACTGAATCATTCGGGTTAAAATTTCCCCTGACAATCGATCAGACAATCGTTTTAAGTTGACCAAATACATAAAAGTACATTAAATGATGCTCAATAGAAAGTAGATACAATTGTCTTTTAAGATACAACTGGCATATAAGGATTGTGATGATTCTATGTGGATAAATTGATCGGTTTTCAAGAGCTAAATTGACAGCGCGTCATCACTACAATAGGTTCTATTTTTACGATTATAAAAAATGGGTGGCGTAATGGGGAGATAATTTTGACGAAGTATAATCCTGACTGGATAAGTAAGACATTTCTTGCTTGCCACAAAGAAAATTACACCATACTCATTTTCAGTGGAATATGTTTCACAGTCTGTCAGACAGTTGAATTCGAGGAATAAGAGAATAGCTTCATTAATTTTACCAGCATCAGTTTTATCAAAAGGAATTGTACGAAAAGTGGCTAAATCTGACCTGGAACAGCGTCACCTAACATTGGCATATGAATTAACGTGAGGGGTCTGATGATGTTGCCAATCTCCTTTCTGAACTGTATAGCTTCAGTTACATCTTTTATTAAATCAGGACATAAGAATGATTTCTTTTTGATTTTTTCACAATTTTTGTGTTCATTTACTTACAAAGTCTTTCCGTCTGAAATATGTAAGTAAATTATACATAAAATTGAGAATGGAAATGGGAATGTGTCAAAGAGACAACAACCCGACCACAGAACAGACAACAACAGAAGGTCACCAATAGGTCTTCAATACAGCGAGAAATTCCGCACCCGGAGGCGTCCTTAAGCTGGCCCCTAAACAAATATATATACTAGTTCAGTGATAATGGACGTCATACTAAACTCAAATTATACACAAGAAACTAAAAGTAAAAATAATACAAGACTAACAAAGGCCAGAGGCTCCTGACTTGGGACAGGCGCAAAATGCGGCGGGTTAAACATGTTTATGAGATCTCAACCTCCCCTATACCTCTAGCCAATGTAGAAAAGTAAACGCATAACAATACGCACATTAAAAGTCAGTTAAAGAGAAGTCCGAGTCCGATGTCAGAAGATGTAACAAAAGAAAATAAACAAAATGACAATAATACATAAATAACAACAGACTACTAGCAGTTAACTGACATGCCAGCTCCAGACCTCAATTAAACTGATTGAAAGATTATGTCTTCATCATATGAATATCAGGCACAATCCCTCCCGTTAGGGTTTAGTATCATACCATCATAAAATATATGAGAAGAGCATAACCCGTGTCATGCCAACAACTGGTTTTTAAATAAATGTGTTTAGTTCCGATGCAAAGACCCTATAAGTGAATCAATATTAAAGCCAAAATATGCAATCTTTAATGACCTGACAACAGTATCGTAACTATATCCCTTCTTAATAAGTCTATTTAAAGGTTTTGTTAGCTTCTGAGGTGAATACTGACATTTTAGTGCTTTATAAAGAATATTACCATAAAAGATTGGATGTGAAATACCTGAACGTATAAGAAGTCTGCATGTTGAGCTATATTTACGAATGATGTCCTTATACCGATGATAAAATTTAGTAAATGTTTTGACTAGTTTGTGATATCGAAAACCCTTGTGTAATAATTTTCAGTAATACATAAATTTCTTTCGTTAAAATCTGAAACGTTGTTACATACACGAGCGAATCGTACAAGTTGAGATATATAAACACCGTAAGATGGTGATAAGGAACGTCACCATCTAAAATGGATAATTAACGATAGGAAATGAAAATCATCTCTTTATCATAAATTTTTGTATTAAGCTTTCCGTTAATGATATGGATATCAAGATCGAGGAAAGGGCAGTGGTCATTGTTAGTATTAGCTTTATTTAAAGTAAGTTCAACAGGATAAATTTCTTTAGTATACATACTGAAGTCGTCATTATTGAGAGCCAATATATCATCCAAATATCTAAAAGTATTATTAAATTTTTGTATCAGATGTTGTTTCGATGGGTCTTTGCTGATTTTAGTCATAAATTGTAACTCATAGCAATACAAAAACAGGTCCGCAATAAGTGGTGCACAGTTAGTCCCCATTGGAATTCCGATAACCTGACGATATACGGAATCTCCAAAGCGAACAAAAATATTATCTAGTAAAATTCAAGGGCAGATATAGTATCAAAGCATGTCCAATTGACATATTTCTTTTGTTTATTGCTACTAAAAATGACCTAAAAGAGTTAGAACATATGTATTCACATTCTGACTTTTAAATGCCCATTTAATTAGGTGTGTGAATTTTTCTTAATGAGAATGTGAGGCAATGTGGTATACAAGGTAGAAAAATCAAAACTTTGAACAGATTCAAAATCACCAATATAAGCATGCAATTTATCAAGTACTTCCAACGAGTTTTGACACTCCAAAAGTAATTAATTCCACTATTTTCAAAGGCCTTATTTGAACAATTTATTATCAGGTTTTGATTGTACCAAGTGAACTGGTAAGAAGAATAGACAATTTAGTAGTGGAACAATGGCTTGAAGACGAAATAAATCTATATTTGTAAGGTGTTTTATGTAGCTTCGGAAGCCAGTACATAGTTGGGACTTTCATTGTATTTGGTTCTGCTTGTAAAGAGGTAGCTAAAAGTTTATGTTTGTTACAGATGTCGTTTTCTGAAAATGGAGTCAGTTGGAATGTTGGTGAATTGGTGATTTCTTTTTTCAGGACCTCAATGTAAAATTTACGTCAAACAATAATGATATTATTAGCAGCTTTATCGGCCGGGACAAAAACAAATTCCTTGGCTAGTTCTTTAAGTTTATGTTTGATACGAGAAATAGGTTTATTATGGTTGTTGTTAAGAGTAAAATGTTCTTTAAAATGTTGAATACGTATATCAACTATGTTCATTACTGAATTAAAAAGAGTCCAAAGATTTTTGTCAGCTTTTTCCCGTTTTATCCATTTTAAACAGTAAGTATGGAGTGAGTCGTGGATGATATTACGACACTCATTCCAATTAATGATTGACGGGGGACGATATTTAGGTCCTTTACTGAGGAATGATTTTAACTCTCGGTCTTGAACGATGTTAAGATCTCCTGTTATAACATGGGAAATGGGTCCATAAATGTATTCGGAATTACTACAATTACATGAAGTAGGTGTATTTTCACTGATATTAACATCTTTACACAATTGGCTATAATTAAACACATATTTCCGGGTAGATTTCTTGTAAATATAACAAATAAGAGGAGCTCAGTATTATCAAAATATCCAGGAATTTGTTCTTTAACAGAATGGTCGTTAAAAATACCGGCAATATTTACAAAATCAAAACCTTTATTGACATACTTTATTTTAATAAAATGTTTTTTATGATCTTCAGGGCGATCAATTTTGGGAAACAGTTTAGAATAACAATATGCCATTATAATTTGAACGATTTCATACTTAGGACTGCTATATGAAATTGTGTTGCAATCCTCTAAAATTTTATTTAACTTATTAACCGGTAATGAACAGAGCTTTGTTAACAGATAATGTCGGCCGTTGTTTTTGAAATAGAAATTAGGTCCGAAATATTGGTATGATTGGTCCGAAATTTTCTTTGATTGCGATTTTTCTACGACCATGAGAACGGTTTTACGAACAGTTTTAGAAACTATATCCAAAATGTTAACAGAATCGGTTCTTGATATATTACCAATTCCATGATATTATCATTAAGACCGAGAGGGTAGACTGTCTGTAATTTTTTAATCCAATTTAATTCAATTATTTTCCGTGATCGTACAAACTTTGAATGAGATTCACCAGGCTGCTTATTTACTACTTCTAAAGGTTGAACTGTTAAATATTTAATAGGATGATTGTGCTTCTTAAGGTGTTGATAAATGATACTTTTGAATTTATTGGGTCTTTTAAAACGATACAGGTGTTCTTGCGTGCGTTTAGATAAAAATCGCCCAGTTTCACCTACGTACTGAATACCGCATCCCGGTTTGTTTCATGTGAGTAAATAAATAATACTGTTTGTTTTCAAGTTATATCAGTTTCAAAATTTAAAGAAAATGTGCGACCATTAAACGTGGACCTTACCGTATTGTTGGTGGAAAGACGGGGACATGTAAGTCATTTTTGGCATGACACTTATCGATAGAAGGGTAACCACGATTTTATTGTTAAAATGTTAGCGATGGTAGTATTTTTAGATAAGCGATTTTGAAGATTGAGACGTGTAGATACCCTTTGAACGAGTTTAGTATTTAATATTTTTCCATTTCTAAGCTTCATATTTGTTTTTGTTTGTGGATTTAATTAGAAAGGAGCAAAGACTGGCGTCCAGAATATGAACCAGCATACAATCAATTAAATTATGTAAAATGATAATTCTGTTCGGCTAAAGATGTCAAACGCTATCCGTCATTAATTACCCGAAAAATAAAACAAAAGATAGGGTATATCAGGGTAGCGACTGACGTCTGACTAAATAGTAGAATGGGGCTGAAAATTGAAATACTACTTTTGATAAATATTCCTAAAGTAATGAACTAGAGAAGTTCTCGCTCGGACACACACTCCATAATCTAGTATATTATAAGAGCATAAACCTGAAGCACGGGAGGCACTCTACTGTCTCCACACGGCACTAAAGACAAACTCTTTTATATATATTTATAATGAACATATCGGTTTTTACAACTGTTATTATTTCATTTAAAATACAAGTCCATGAAAGAGGGTCTAGTTGGGATTTACAGAATAATGGACAAAAGGTGCAGAATATTAGGCAAATACAATAGAAAATAGAAAAAAGGCAAAAAAAAAAAGAATAATGGGATGCTAAAATGTAACGAAGAGAGCATACTGGTAATAAAGAATAAATAAATGAAGGACCCTCTAACAGAGGCGGTTCCAGGGGGTGGTCACCCGGTGCACGTGACCCTCTTGTGGTAGACAAAAATGGTGCACCATGTATATTTTATTACAATATTTTGATTAATTTATCAATTTGTCTATCACGGTTTATTCCTGCTATTCCTACATTTTAAAATCTGATATGTCATTTGTAAGAAATCATGTAGGAATAGGAAGAATACTTGTATAAACAAGGGATTAAATCAGATAAGGTTTTAAAAACATAAAGCTAGTCAACTTCAAGTAAATATCCATAAAACCTTTAGTTTTCATCAGTGTCCGATTTGAAATATAAATAGCAAAACATTTTTGAAAAAAGTTCTAATAAATACAGGTTTTTTGAATCATTAAAATTGTACTTAGATATAAGAAGATGTGATATGAGTGCCAATGAGACAACTCTCCATCCAAGTCAAAATTTATAAAAGTAACCCATTATAGGTCAAAGTACGGTCTTCAACACGGAGCCTTGGCTCACACCGAACAGTAAGCTATAAAGGGCCCCAAAAATTACTAGTGTAAAACCATTCAAACGGGAAAACCAACGGTCTAATCCATATAAAAAACAAGAAACGAGAAACACTAATGAACCACATCAACAAACGACATACTGAACATCAGATTCCTGTATGTTTATTCTGTCACAGTTTATTTAATTTTTCTATCTTTTTGTGTTTATTTCCTCGTGTAATGAAACGTCTTTGTCATTGAGTGAATTTATCAAATATAAATAATAAAAAAAAAAATGGTATAAAGTCTTCAAAACAGAGTTTACTAAGACAATACTGTAAGCAATAGTTTAGTATTCTATAAACTTTTTAATCTTAAGCACTACAAAAATAAATAATATCCTATACACGAGAGAGAAAAAAATATCAAAGTGACTGGACAATTAAAAATGTAAAGAAATGCGAATTTATCATATAGTCCGTCATATAAAGCAAGAGTTGAAGTTCTAAACAAGCCATGTTATGTGAACCATGAAAATTAACAAAATCACTGAATATTTATAACGTCTATATAATGGCTTCAAACCGTCAGAATTTATCACAAAAGCAGTCTATATAAAGTCATTGTGATCTTGGACTAATACATAAATTGGTCCTATCTACGGGTCCATAGTGAGATGCATGCAGAATCTGCGTAGAACTGTACATTGTCTTTCTTACTTCGAGTGTTATGAAGTGTACAGTAGTTTAAATTTGGCTTTGTCTATCCAACCTTATACTTTTATAGTATTTATCCCAGCATCAATGCTTTCTATTAAGATTACGGTTCATATTCAATGAAGTTCATCAGACGATTAATTCTTTACTTTCATTAATAATACATTTATCTTCAAAATGATTTTTAAATTTTAAACTTTATGTGTAATATATATATATATACTTCAATTTGTATTTTTTTATTTCTGTATTAAGCCTTTTCTTTCTTATCACTTTTCATCTTTTTACAAAAAATTCAAAGTACGACTATATTTAATTTTCTGATGGTTTATGATTTATGCAGGAAACTGAAAAGTGTAGACGAAAAATAAGAATTTCCTAGTATATATTCAATGGAATTAAATACCCTCTAAACCCATTTTAAACATGGCTTTACTTTAAAACAAAGACCATGAAGACGGTGGCATACTTTTTTTTTTACATTTTTCGATGTACATTTTCAATATCTAATCGACGAGTACTAAATTTTAAAAAATTATATGTACTGGTCATTTACTGAATATCCCTGACCTTATATATATTAATGTGATTAGTTTCCAAATGATCCAATATGATTCTTGGTTCAAAACAAGCGACCATATTGCATGGCAGTGTGGTAAGCGCCAAATATTTTTTCTTCATGTATTTATATATAGAGAACATGCATTCCATAGTCGAATGATTGAACGCAGGGAAATAAAAAACACTGTATTTTCAGATAGAATGCATTTTTAATCCAAGTTTATGGGTAGCGACCAAAATAGCAATACCACAAATGAGTGTACATATTTTACAATGGACCCAATGAATATTTAGTACACTGCAATGACCATAGTAATTGGCTTATTATTTGTAATGTGATTTACTCTCTCTCTCTCTCTCTCTCTCTCTCTCTCTCTCTCTCTCTCTCTCTCTCATTTGAAGACATTGAATTGAACGGCGAAATTAAATGTTTATTTTCAGAATGATGAGTGGAAGATTTGTTATAGGATTGTCGTTTTTCTTTATGGGAGGATTTGTAATGATGCTCATAGTACAGAACTATCAAACAATGGAGACGGTACAAGACACTCGTGTTCTGACAAGTAACCACACTTCCGGTGCTAAAAATGATCCAAATCCAGTGTGTAAAGTAGATTTTACAAATGTGTATTCAATGGATTTAACTACTTGGAGTAAAAATAATCAAGTATGCAGCGAGTGTCAAAACTTTATAAAAGCAACTCTTAAAACTCCATATGGGAATACTCCAATTTTTGTGTATCCATTAGCCCAAGATGGATATGTCTCTGGATCATTGATAAGTAGTGGACACTTCGAAGCAGAGACATCCAGTATAATGCTTGATTTATTGAATTCCGATCCCAAATTAAATCTAATAGACATAGGTGCTAACATAGGAGTTTTTACGCTCTCTGCTGCTAAAATGGGGAGAAAGGTTTTGGCTGTGGAGGCTTTAGACAGAAATATCCGTCACATTTGTACGTCTGTTGCAGAAGGCGGCTTACAGGATAAAGTCACTCTTGTTCATAATGCCATATCCAACAGTAATGGTGTTGCTAATCTAGGTGTACATAAAAACAATATGGGAGGGACCTTTGTCGATATAGACTCGGATCATATTAAGAAACTTAAGGCAGGCGGAGCCCAAGGAACATATGGTACTGTT
This sequence comes from Mytilus coruscus, assembly GCA_017311375.1. NCBI lineage: Eukaryota > Metazoa > Mollusca > Bivalvia > Mytilida > Mytilidae > Mytilus > Mytilus coruscus. The sequence goes on along the minus strand of CM029600.1, from coordinate 67,562,873 downwards.
CATACGATAAAAATGGACGATCTTTTAAAAATTCCAGGAATAGAAAACTTTCAAAATGTGGTAGTTAAAATGGACATAGAAGGCTTTGAAGCTAAGGCCATAGAAGGGGCGTCGTTATTTTTCGAAAAAATAAAAATTGTTGGTTTTATTATGGAATGGGTATTCCATAGAAAACAAAAAAGTGCAGATACAATTATTAAATTGATGAGTAAACACAACTTTATACCACATTCATTGAGCTCGCCAAAACAAAAATTGGACTACACAAAGTCTGACTCGTGGGGCAATGATGTATTATGGTTACCAAAGGGGTAGTTTTCATATATATATTGTTTAAGGAATAAATATTTTATAAACAAAGACTATTGTATAAGGCCAAATTGGTTTTAACACGCTGTCAACGGCAGACTATTGTCGTATACCATCTGTTTCTCTGTTCGTTTGCTCGCAAAAAAATCAAGATTGTCTTAACACATCTTCAAGAAATTATACGTAACAATTTTTTTTTATGAAGTTGCCTTTTTCATAAAGACTAGCTTCCTTTCTATTTAGACAAAATTTCTAGATTTACATGAAAAAATTCAGTCCTAAAAATCGATTATTCGTGCAAAACTCAGGATTACTCACATTAAATATTTGACCCCTAGTTATCTGTTCCACTTAACTCATTATTTATAGTAGTACATTGTATGTGCTTTAACCCGCTACATGTTACATATAGCTCAAGGCAGCAATTATAACTTGATGTGAACTGTACTTGACTTTTCATGAGTAAGAGGGATTTTGTTTGTAAGATTTTTGTAAAAATGGCTACTGAAGTTATAGACTTAAATAATCAAAATGTGAGTGACGGGCGTCCAATGTGTCTAGGGTGCAGCTGTTTATTCATTTAAATATAACTGTAGACGTGCATTCTACTTTTGCCATTTGATTTAATTATACCAGTGAATGAAAGGACATTCAGAGTTTACATCAATGAAACAACAACCCGACAACATAGTCACGAGCTACAGGTCAACATAGAGTCTTCAACAATAAATTGTCTATACAATTTGTCATCCTCTGAATCGTCCCAAAACTTTATTCGTACAGAACTTTAAAAATTTACCATCAACACCAAATCCTCCAAATAAAAGACACATTAAGATATGACTTAAGACATTAAGACAACAATCTATGAAGTTCCTGACTTGAGACTGGCACTAAATTTGGTTTTTTTTAACCCCAACCCCACCATCCTTTCCAACTTGAAGTTCCTGACTTGAGACTGGCACTAAATTGGGGTTTTTTAACCCCAACCCCACCATCCTTTCCAACTTGAAGTTCCTGACTTGAGACTGGCACTAAATTGGGTTTTTTTTTAACCCCAACCCCACCATCCTTTCCAACTTGAAGTTCCTGACTTAAGACTGGCACTAAATTAGGGTTTTTTAACCCCAACCCTACCATCCTTTCCAACTTGAAGTTCCTGACTTAAGACTGGCACTAAATTAGGGTTTTTTTTAACCCCAACCCCACCATCCTTTCCAACTTGAAGTTCCTGACTTAAGACTGGCACTAAATTAGGGTTTTTTAACCCCAACCCCACCATCCTTTCCAACTTGATCCCTGGACGAACAAAAGGTGTAAATTTTATAGTTATGATATAGTTAAATCTATGTTGAATAAATGGTGTCGCTTACAAAATCTTTGTTACCATTTATCATCTTAAAGATGCTTATATTACTACACCAAAAGATCTTTTCCGTTGAAAAAAATCATTTCGGTATGGCTCTATTCAGTCAGTTCTGAAAAAAAAACACATCAGGCTTCATTTTCTTCAAAAAGGATAGCTTTAAGAATATTATGATAAAAGTTTTAAAAGTTTCTAAATCTCAACGCAAAGGAGAAACTGACATGGCTTATGAACTAAGAAGACAAGCAATTTTCAATGTTGTTTGAAGATTTATTTCTACAAATTAAAATGTAAACAGTGTGACTTTCCTATCTGCTTCAGACATGAGCAGGACTGTTAGATACTGTGTTCAATATTTTTGAAGCATGCAGTTCCTTCAACACCGTTCCTTGTTGTCTGTTGCATTATGAAAACCTAATTTATTTTCGCAATCTTTTATTGCATTACTATTATAGTAAATTCAAGTACTTTAATCATTATATTGTAATTGAGGGGACATTTGCCATATGTATATATATTTTTTAAGATATCCTGATCTGACTCGATGTATAATATAAATAAGGAGATGTATTATAATTGCCAATGAGACAACTATCCATCCGAGTTCAAATGAAGTGGATGTAAGCAATTATATGCCACCATAAGCCTTTCACAATGAGAAAACCCATACTGTATAGTCTGTTATAAAAGGCCCCGACATGAAATATGTGTAACAGTTCAATTGAGAAAACTAACGGCATAATTTATAACAAAAAAGTTTACGAAGAACAAATATTACAGACATGAAGCAACGACAACCACTGAACTACAGGATCCTGACTTGTTTGTAATATGAATTTTGTGTAAAGAATAATGTATGTTTTGAGAAGAATAATATAGGGTTATTGCATGAATATTGGGGAATATTGTCCCGAGTAGAATTTTATATTGCACGAGCTTGCGAGTGCAATATATGTTCTACGAGGGACAATATTCCCCAATATTCATGCAACAATCCTTTTATGTATAGCAATGTAATATTTGAAAGTAAAAATTGGTTTAAACTAAGATTTTGTCGTTGATGACGTCATAAATTTTGAAGATTTATTGCACCGGTGCAATATTAGAATTTATTGCACGCTAACTTTTGGTTACTTTCTACGGGAAATATTATATTGGTATGCAATAATATTTTTTACAAATATATTGGACCTAATTTGGAAATAAAATATGTTGCATTGTATCTGCTTAAGTCCTCGTATTACATGTAGATAAAATTCAATTAATTCGTCGAAAGAACTAAAGAATAGAATCTGAATCTGAAGTTTTAAGATTAAAAATATTATGAAAATATAATAAAAGTAATCATATATATTTACACGGCTTCCGGTGCATGTATTTTCCAACAGGAATTATTTTTCTCGATAGAAGTGCAGATTACCTTGTCACTGCCAACCATCTGCTTTTTTTTCGGAAAGGCAGACGATACGTCTCTCTGTTAGGTCCTTTGTAACAAAATTCCCCATGGTTGCAACCATTTTTAATTCATTTTGAGTTATTATACAAAAAAAGCCACACATAATTTGTATAAAAAGGATTCGTGTTTTCAATTTGTTCTTAATGGTAAACTTTTGAGATTTTGGCAAATACGAATTAAATATTTCTCTTTTGATAATTATTGATTTCAAGTCCCATCTTTCCTATAAATACTACTAAATTTCTATTATGAAGGATTCTAGGGTTAAGTGACATCAGGGAGTAAAATGAACTATAAGAACGGGTCAACGTCTATTAGCAGTAATAATATTAGCTCCTGTGTTCCTTTGTGGCTGATACCGTATCGGTGATCTCGTGGTTGCCTGTTCTCCTCGAGTGCGGAAGTTCGTGGGTTCGAACCCCGGTAGGGTCAAACCATTGACTTTAAAATTGATATTTGCTGCTTCTCCACTAAGCACGTGGCATGAAGGAGTAAGAGCAAAGACTGGGTGATGTTAACTTTTTCATTGTGACTCGGAATCAGAATAATATGTCTGGGTATGGTGAAATGTCTGCCTGTGGGCTGTTACCTTGTGAACTAGCACGTCAAAAATCCAACTCAGCGCGTCGGACTGTACAAAGCAGGGATAATATTCATATTACATTAACATGTTTTAGTCCTGAAAATGCATTTAAATGACGTTGGACGTCAAACAGCCATCCATCATCATCATCTTTTGTTACTGGTGAGTTGAGTACACTTTTAATTTTAAAATTATAAGAGTAACAAGTATATAGTTATTCATATCACCTTTAATAGATATAGACATAAGCACTAATTATTATATTACAAGATGTGTCACATACATGTACAAGTTTCTTCGTAAAACTTACACAAAAGTATTGTTTTCCTGTTAGGCTTTTAGCACTACCATGCATCACGTAACACTATTCATCCAATGAACATTATTTTGAATTAAGTATGTCGGTAATAGACCATATCTTCTGTGTCCTACACACAGCCGTTGCATCTTTATTCTCAAATGATACATCAAGGGTATGTGGTTTTATCTCCAATTGTTCTACTGTATGTGTCCTACAAACATCCGTTGTATCTTTATTTTCAAATGATACATCAAAGGTATTTGGTTTTATCTCCAATAGTTCGACTGTATCATTAAATGTATTTGGTTTCATCCCCAATGGTTCGACTGTGACATCCGTCAATGGATCTGTTCCAAACAAATTTGTCTTGCACTTTATATCTGAAAGAGAGAAAACACATTATTTACATAATCAAACACACTGACTTTAAATCTACTACAATTTGAAGAACTAAACGTTAATACTTAAACATTTTTTTTTATTATTGAATGCAGATATATGCAAGTTATTTGATTTACTGAAAGTCCATTCTCAGTTTTTGAATTAAAAATTAACTGCAAAGCAATTTGAAAAAATAATAGAGTATATTAGTGGTACCAGTTACATATAATATACTTGCAACTTAGATGTATCATAAATCAATACCTTTGTGATCTTTTATGTTTTCTCGTTTGTCAGACGAATCTTCATTCTCTATAAAACTCTCAAGTCCACTATCGGGAGTAATGTGCGTTTCGTTAAAAGAAATCTGAAATGTCTCGTTTTCGTTGTCACCACGTGATGAATCCACAGCTAATGCGCATGCTTTATTTTCTGTTTTGCATTTGGCACTTGATACTGATTCTGTTTGTCTCATGGCTTCGCGACATGATGGTAGTCTTCGCTTTTTATCACACGAAGAACCCAACAAACTGTCATTCAATTCTTTCTCACTTTTCTCTTGTTTAATTCTTCTTCTTGAATTTGCAAACCAGTTAGAAATTTGAGTCATTGTCATGTTAGTTGAATAAGCCAACATAACTTTGTCTGTCTTTGTCGGGTATGGGTTGTTTCTGTTTTGTTTCAGCCAATCTTTTAAAATTTTTGTATTTCCTTTGGTAGCTGATACTTCAGATATTTGTTTTTCTAGTCCAAATTTTCTGTAATATATCAAAGTAATGTTATATATGAAATACATTCTGTTTTTTTTTTTTTAAATGAAATTTGAATAAATGATAGAAATAGTGAAATATAATAAACAAAAGTTGAATCAAATGAGTATAGTTTGTCCACAAATTATAGAAATAAGGGAAAATTATTTCAAATTGAGGCCAACAGGGTTTACATGTAAATAATTGAAAGAAAAATATCGTAAACCTTTGCATATCTTTTCTGGTTTTATAATGCCTTTCGTATACTTAACAACTCCTTTAAATTTTTTTCTTAAGTACAACTGAAAATCTTAACTTACATGTAATCTTGAACTTGCGTTCGTAATACCAATTCAAGAGAAGGAACATCACGACTTGAATTCGGAGTAATATAGGAGCTTTCTTGTGGTTTCGGCATCGGATAATACTAAAAATGATATGGATAAAATAAATTATTCAACATTTCAAATATACAATGGATAACCAAAATACTATGAATGAGAGTAGCATTAGACAAACTGAAACCATGTTATTATCTCCCTCCCCCCCTCAAAAAAAAAAAAATAATAATGAAAATATATGATTGGTGATTGCTTTACGCCGCATCAGCACAAAAAGGCTATATCGCGACGAGTAAAAATATAATGCATAAATACCCCCAAAAAGGTATGTGGGACTTCAACTTCTTATGTGTTAGATCTTTCTATAATTTAAAACATAAAAAAATCGTGCATTTTTTTTAAATGATTCAGAAACATATAATTTATTCTTAGTTAATGTTCTTAACTTAATTTAATGCGACCAATATTAAGTTCATTATTAGTCACATGTTTAACAACTGCTGTTAGTCACACAAAAACTACTATGATAAAGTTTACAACGAATATGATTTGTCCTTAAAAAACAACAACAAAAGCTACCGACCATTCCGGCTCCATGCGCTGGATACGTATTATACGGGTAATACGGAGATGCCGTATTATTCTGAATCGGTGCTAGTTGTATTGTCTGTGGCGATGGTTGGTAGTAGTTTCTTCTGATATTATAGTTCCGCTGATACATCTGAAATAGATAAAGTAAATGTTAACAAAGGTATAAAAATAAAGCAAGGTAGTTCCATGATTTTACCACTGAAATTTGGATTGATTTGAATTATTGTAACATTTTTTCGGACTTGTTTAAATCAATTCATAGTTGTTATATGAACATACAAAGATATGGGGTATACGTCAATGAACCTCACTGAGGTTGTGAGATCGAACACCTCACGTGGCAGGTGCGTTCGACTCCAATCTTACTTGACTAGGATTGCAAGTTTTCCCGCCTGTTTCCTCCAACAATTAAGCCTGGACGCCACGACGTAACCAACAGTGCTGAAAGTCAGTGGCATTAAACATTAGCAATCAATCAATCAATCAACAAGAAACTGTGAATCAATGTTTTCTAAAACGAAATGAATTTTGACTTGTTGAATGACCACATAACACGTATTGTTTGTATGTATGTACGTGTGCAGGTTAACAAACGTCTTTGTGCTTAATGTGATACCAAATATTTACATTAAAATTAATTTTCAATCTCACCTTAAAATCTGGTGTGCCGTATGGACTGTAAACATTCATGTTGAATATATTTGCGATAACTTTACACTTATAAATATGTATGTACGAATCTCTTGCAAGAAAGGGATGAAAGTTTTGAATACTGACATTACCAAAAAACACGCAGTATTTATATTAAATGGCGTAACATTGAGTGTTAATTTCTCTAATCACCGAAACGTTGTATACTGATTGGATTTCAAAAGAAAACATAGATGTACAGATAAAAAACATGTAAATTGTAATTAAAACTTGCAGTACGTATTGTATTTTCATATTTGACCTCAGGGGTCATTGGCAATTCTTGTAGTGGACACGCGATTGGAATTATGGTCAAATTTGACAATTGATTTCCGTGTAAGGACATAGTATACATTGTCTTAAGGGTTATTTTTGAATGAATAATAAAAATGCCAAAAATATTTAAAAATTAAATTCATTTTAATACTCGAGATACAACATGCGATAGCACAAAATATCAATTAATTATATTTGATATGGGCACATAGTTTATCTTCAACATGCCATAAACTATCATACATGTACAATTTAGAATTTCATCACAGACTATAATTTTGTTTATAATACACTGGTTTCTCTGGAGGTTGTTCGTAAGCTCATATGGTGATTTATCAACCTAAGCTGTCAGTTTTCACCGTTATTATTCTACCAGATTATAAAAGATGCAGTTTCGTTTTTACTATATCGGTCTTTTTCAAAATTCCAAATCCACAGAATTACAGTGGCAGGTGTTCTTTTGTGTTCTCTGAACAATACATTATAGAACATTACATTATACTTTTGCATATAGCTAATTACAAATGTTGAAAGATTTTGAAATTTACAATTTTGACAGATTTACGGAAATGATATTCATCTACAAACTAAATAAAGGACAAAGAAAAATGTTAGATAATAAATCTGTTTTGTTTTTTAGTTTGAATATTATTTTGTTAGTAAGAAGAGCAAAGGGGTATATATGACACTATTTATAATAACAACAAAGAAAGGATTTAAAATCTTTAATTAAAGACATCATTTCCCAATTCAATAAATTAAAACGACAATTTTTGAATGCAAGAAATATGATATAAATAAATATAAATATACGAAAATAAAGCACACAAAGTTTAAAACAAAAAAGGGAAAAATAATGAAAAAAAAAACGTATCAAAGATGGCAGTCTTATAATTTAGTACGTCGGACGCACGTTTTGTTTCTACATAACATTATATAAAACTGAGTGAGCGAAATGAAAATTAAGTTATTTTTCCTGAGTCCTAATTTATCTTTTGGTACAAGTTCTGATAAATGTGTCTTTAAATTAAAAAAATATATATAATTTGCTCAAATGTAAGGTCTCTGATATAAACGACAAACAGACGCTGAACTGAACATATCCTTTTAAAATTTAAAACACTTATTATGTTGGTTCATTACGGAAGGACACAACTAAGATATCTAGTTCAGTCTTCCCTGTATGGAAGATAATATATAGACGTTATATTTTTTTAATGCAAGTGGTACACTGTCCACACTAGGGACTATATTTGTTACGGCGCTTTTTGACACCTGACATTTGCGTTTTTGATAGGACATTTGTGCTTTAATTTTCAGGACATTTGCGCTTTTCTATAGAACATTGCGCTTTATCAACATAACATTGGAGTTGTCATGGTTACGGGTTTAAAAATAATCTAATATACAAACACAACGCAGTCATATATTTATGTACAACAAAAAGACTAAAAATTTCGCCTTATTTGTTTTTCGTCTGTTTTTAAGGATAAATTAGGACTGGTTTTCTCTCTTCAATTTTCACATTTTGTCATACTACCTAAGCGCCCACGTCAATGACTGTGTCATGTATGGACAAACATATGGGGAACTAAATGAGAAAGATATATTATTTATAGAAACAGTAAACAGAATTTGCATAGCGACCTTTCTAATCAGCGCATTATAATTTTAAAGATTTTTGTATGAAATTAGACCCACAGTGTAGATACTATTCTGTACGCTATCCGGAAGTCGCGATTTTCGAAGCGAGAACTTTTGGATCACATTTTAAATTTGATGGATATACTGAATTAAACGGTAAGTTGATCATCTGAACATTGCTTAATGATTAATTCAGCTGACATCGATATTCTCAAATGGTTTAGAAATAAATTCAGCACATTCATTATTCGCATCTTTGCCTTAATCAAGAGATTTTCAAGTGCATCACTAAGGAAAATCAGTCGGTGAACCTAAAAACAATCTTTAAATACCCTCTTAGTGTACAAATTAACGTAAAACCCAGACTTGATTAACTAAATGAAGTATATTTCAAGTGGTGGTAAAAGTTTCAACCAGATCTTTGAAGCCAGAAATAAGAAAATTACACTTGTTTGAATTTCTCACTGTACGATCAGTCTCGCTTGTATATTTTGAAAATGTATGATCAGTCTTTATTTCACTGTATTCTAGTGGTGATTTCAAAGTTATTTACGATACATTAGAAGGTGGCATTTTTCTAAATAACACAAATATATTTCAATAAATTCACATCCTGAAAACTTATGAAACATGTTTTAGCTTGATAGGGTGTACTCGACTTACTACATTAAGTATAAGGATGTTTAAATGTTGGTAAATTAAGAGGAAGGTTTGTTGTATATATAAGTTTCAGAAATGTCCTCCGTTATACTTAAAATTGTACAAACACACAGATTTAATGGTTATATAAAAATGCATGTATTTACACACATTCGAGGCCGTACTGTAGCCTATAATTGATCACAGTTCCTTCACTTTGTTTTGGATGTAGAGCTGTCTTTTATAGTTATAATGAAGTCCGTCTTTCCGTTCGTCCGTTGGACCGGTGCAATATGTTTCGCCGGTTTTGTAAGCGCATCTCCTCATAAACCACTTAATACACATTGGGGGTTCCAGCCATTTTTAAATGGAGAGGGGTCCAATCCAGGAGAAAAGGGGATTCCAAATATATGTTCCCATACAAATGCATTGATAGTTAAAAGTTTGAAAAGTTGTATGATTGAACGATTCATGAGTTAACGCACGGACACGACTGGAAACACCATTTTTAAATCTTTCAAGAAGCATACCTCATGATCAGAAACAGTAAAAATCGTCAATATCAAACTTGACCTCCATTTTGGCATCAGTATCGACAAATTAACATTTTAAAAGCTTCAATTGAACGGTTCATGAGTAAAGGGCATGGACAATGTTTGGCAGCATTCTAACATCACCAAAATAATATAAATAAGATGTGGTATGAGTGCCCATGAGACAACTCTAAATCCAAGTCCCAATTTATTTTAAAATTTTAGTACAGCGGGTTTAAACGTTTTAATGGTCGCACCAACCTTAGACTTACCAACCGATTTTTCTGTGGAAAATCCTGTTAAAAAGGGTGAAAGTACATAAGCAAATTATTATCATTTTCACAAGTTGCCACGCAATTAACAAATGCAATCAGTACAATGACATATATGGATTAACCCAGAAATCGCTTTAAGTAAACTGATAAAATCCTTTTCATTTTAAATTCATTCGTTATTGATACAGGTAATGATTTCTGTAAACTTACCCAAATTATATCACATGAATTATCCCCCTACGCAAAGCTTTCTTTATCCATTTTTTGTAGTTTTAAGAGAGACAAGCTTGATTTATGTTATCATCAACTGGTCAACGGCGGACGGTGTAAATAGTCTTTAAAAATGTAATAGCTAAACAGATAACTGCAACGATACACTATTACAAAGTCCACAAGCGAATCATGTATTGCTTTTTAGGCATTTGATTTTAAATAAGACTGACGGAACAAAAATACAATTATTTTGCCGGCTACAAAAATCATCAGAAATATATTTGTATTGTCTGATGAAAGAAATTACACGTTATAGTTCCCTGGACAGTTCAGTTTTTTTTTCAAAATCACGACTGGTCATACAGTCAAAAAATCTGAAATCGCTTCTAGAATACAGTCAGTTCTAGACTGATCGTACAGTAATTTATTTTGGGATCCTCAAGGAAAACATATTTTTTTATGGGAAATACGAATATTCTACTTAAATACGAAAAGAATATTGAAACAGTATATATTTAACTGTAAACTGATGCAAATATTTGCAATAAAAGATTATTTGCTTTGTACTACGAGAGCAAAATTGTCCATCGATTTCACTTTTTTCTATCAAGTTGGTGTGATGCACACGTATATTTTATATTCTAATGCATGTTTTTGTTACAGTTACTCATATTTATGATGCTATACATACCTTGAAGATGTTCAAAGCACTTTATAGATATAGGAGTAAACAAATGATGAGAAAAGTTACCGTAGGCATAACCGTCCTGTTAGCCAGTTGGAAATCATCGCTTCGAAAATCGCGACTTCCGGATAGCGTACAGAATAGTATATACACTGTGAGACCACATACACGAAAAGAGTCACTGTAACCTAAATTAGTACTTTGTATGAAAATGGGATATTTCTCAAATTATCAGCAAAATTGTAAGTTGCAGGATAACGTTAACTTGTTTGTTCATTAACGTACTGAAGTAAGTATATCGTTTGATTTTGTACGGAGATTTAGTTAGTGAGAAGGTCAGTATCAAGTTTGACCTACTTTGATATTTACGGGCTTAATAATCCATAGCAAAGCAAAGTGAGACGAAGAACCAACTAAACTTGCATATGCAATTACTTTGTGAAAACAGAACCGTCTCTTATAAACTACTGATGGTGATATTCCGTGGTCACAATAATAACTTCCTCGAAGGTTGTGGGAGGTGGGGATCAAGTCTATCGTAGGCCAGGCAACATTATAGCATAAGGAAGGTGCTTTCTCTTTATATCCTCTGCATGCATGTATTTACTTATTCCGTCAACAAGAGGCGTTAAAAAGGTAGTTTTTCCAAAAGAAAATCTACACGAAAAGATGTACAATTTACAAATTGTGTTAGGGTAAAATGCATTCTGTTTGCAATATTGTTTATAACGTACATTTTGATTTTTGATTTGACAATTTAACGATCGAGGGTCTAAAATTCAAATAAAACTGATTTCAAAATTTATAATTTACCGGTGTATTTGTTCTTTTGATCTAGAATGTATTGTATCTGGAGATTGACGGGCATCAATTTTCGATTTGATAGTTTCAAATTTTCAAATTTTTACAGTACAGTTATGTCCTAAATTGCATTAACTAACATTAAACTGGACCAATTTTACTGCGCCGAATGCTCATCTGAGTTAATAATGTATCTTCAGAGATGCCGTCCAATTGAAATAATTAAAAATCTAAATATATTTACAAACGTCAAATATCTGATATAACCGGATTTATTCAGGAAAGTTACTCATGAAAGGTGAATCAGGTTCAGCATAAATGTAGTTGTCAATGTTACTTTGTTTAATGCATACTTTGATCTCCTCTCTTCAAGTCGAGTACCATATTTAATGTTCCACCAAAAGTATTACGGGAATAAGATGCAACAGTCTTCGAGTTGTTCTTCCCGCACAGATTAACACAAATAGTTCTTCTATGAGCAGACATGACTGTACAGGAGAAATGATATGCGCCATCTCTTGGAGCTGTGTATATACCAGAATATCGATTACAGTCATTCCCTATGGTGCTAAAATCTTATGATATGTCCAAACACCACGAATTTACTTTTAATTATAGAAGCAGAGAAACCCTACATACTTGAAAAATAAACATGTACACATTGGTCTCAGTATTCCGACAGGCATTTTTCTTATACATTTATTGAGCAGTAAATTTTATTAGATATTTAGAATTATTTTCTTTATTTAAATGTGTTTTAGCAAGGTAATACTACAAGGAAGACATTGCCCTACCCCGACATCTTACACCTTGCCTTACCTTGTTTTGAATGAATTTATCCACTCTGAAAATATTCCTTATTTTACTATAAAAGTATGGATAGTAAAATTAAGAATATTTTCAGAGTGGATAAACTCATTCAAAACAAGGTACGGCAAGGTGTTAGGTGTCGGGGTAGGCAATGTCTTCCTGTGTAGTATTACCTTGCTAAAACACATTTAAAGAAAGAAAACAATTCTAAATATCTAATAAAATTTATTGACTGGATAAACTCATCCAAAACAAGGTATTGAATGCAAGCTTAGCTGTGTTCAGTATGTGGTATAAAAATAGAAAATTGAATATTCAGTGCAAGTAAAGGGAAAAAATATCCAAATTCTGTACCTAAAGCGCCTGTGAGACGGAATATAGTTTTACTTTGTAAAGCGTGTGAACCAAATAGGTTGTACTCCGAGGACATTTTGTACTTTAACACGACCATTTTTTTAATTCCTTCTGATGAACCTTAAATGACCATGGTTTGTTTGTGCATGCTAAATTTTACGAAATGATAAGAAATGTACAGACATCATCTTGACCCCTGCGTCATGTTTATTTCTCCGCACCAAATCATAACAAAAATGTAGAGGAAAATAAGCATATTGTTTTCAATGAATGTTATTCTCAATGTATACTTTTCTGTAAGCTCTGACTCTTAAACCTTTAACCGTGTCCTATGTAATACCATACTGAAATATTGTGTCTCTGATGTGTAACTATCATGCTATTGTAGTGATAGGTTCAACAGTTGCAAATTTAGGTTAACGGCTTCTTAATTATCGTCTTTTTTGGATGGGTGGGGCTGTTTAAGGATTTGTTTTGGGGAGAGGTTGTCTAACCTTAACATGTTGAGCAAGCTTTTAGGTTTTCAGCTTTAGATTTATACATCTGTGTTTTTCTATTTCATTTTCAATTTCATTTTCAATTTCATGTTTGGTTATTCAATATTCTCCTTATCCTTAAAATGTGTAAATTTACGTAAAATAAAAAAGGTTTTATGGTAGACTACCACTACAAAAAATATATATATTACCTGAAACGAGGTCGAGGGTGATATAATTCTTGTGTACAAAGATCAGCAAAACGGATGTATACTTTGTACGTCATTGGAACATGTTCTGCTTCAAAGGCTTGCAATTCTTTACTTGAATAAGGTAAACATTTTATACTTCTGATGTCCTCTGTTAAGCTTATAAAGTGTTGTTTTCATACAGGGGTTTTTAACCAAACATACCTGATAAACATTGTTGATTAGGTAGGCTGCAGTAAGACCGATTTCTTTAACAGATTCGACCCGTAAAAAAATCATTCTGATAATAGTAAAGCTGTTTTTTAAACAGACCCATAGATAATGTTGCACTTGCTTATCTGTCTTTTACATTTATATCGGAGTTACATGCCCATCATATATCTGCAAGGTCGTATTGATGGTTACTAAGATTGAATCCAGTTCCACGAAACTTACAAAATGTTGATGCTTTATAACGATGTCATACATTTTTAATTGTTTTTCTATGGAACTTTTGTAATTCCGATATGGTTAATATGTAATTAAATCAAATTTCGGAGAGTTTGATTTAATTCGGTGGGCAGGAGTTTGATAGCCGCTATAAAATATGAAGGAAATATTTCATCGTTGCTCTCAAAAATATAGACTTTCTGTTTACTCTATATCGATATAAAAAATTTTAAATACAATGTTTCAAAATAGATGTCTATAATAATCCGTCGTTAGTGTCCAATGTTGCAATATCTAGTGTAATTGGCAACATGCTTCCTCATGTCACATGTGTATCATGTTTCTAAGATGATATAAATGTATATATTTATCAATGTTGCAAATTGTTTTACGAGAAAATAACACTTACTAAATTGTGTGCGTCCGAAGCGATTTTCTGGATTTCCCTTCAACATGAACTGCCAAAGCAAAACATTTGAAAACCAAGAATGTATAGATACGTATAGAATCGTTAGGAAGTTTATGACCAAATACTACGATGAGTTTGTCATTCGTTTGCAACTATGTTAAATAAACAGATGTATACATTACTGATAAATATCAAGAAACTTTGTGCTCGATTGAACCAGAAATAAAACATGGTATGCGTGCTCGAAAACTAAATGTGTCAGTTGGTTTTGAGAGTTTTTGTTGTTTATAAGGCATAAAAGGTGTTCATGTAATATATATAATTAACTTGTAAAACAATCAAGTCAACTTTTGTTCTATAAGCACCATATGCTTAATTTTACGATAATTCGTCTTTGAAGGAAAGTGCAATTTGGACTCTGTACTTAACAACAACGCTTCGATACGCTGTGGGGGCTCCGGTGGCCGAGCGGTTTAAATAGTTCCAACTACAGTACCACTATCCTGTCAACACTGAGGGCGTGAGTTCGAGCCCCGCACGTGGCAGGTGCGTTTGACGCCAAGTTAAATAGAATGATTGCTAGTTTTCCTGCGAAAGTCGATGGTTCTCTCCGGGTACCATACTTCCTCCGCCAATAAAAGTTGTCCACCATGAAATAGCCAACAGTGCTGCTTGAAGGTGGTGTTAAAACACCAAATTCAATTAATCAATCGATACACAGCAACTTCCGGAATTAACTATATATACGGCGGTTATATCCCATGGGTTTAATTATGTATATTTAGAAAATATACCAAGCCTTACATTACTGTAGTGACAAAATAACTACGTGACACATATTGTTACGGATCAGCAATTCAAATCAGGTCAAATATCTGAACATAAGTAGAGTTATGTCCCTTTGAATGTAATCTCCTGTCTTTTGTCATTAAATTTTTAGAATGCATTTTTTATATCAAAATCAATTAAAAAAAAAAACTTATTCAGTCACGTCCTTTCATAGACAATTAACAAAAGATTTAGAAATCTGATATCTTACATTTATGGCACTTGAACAATACATTTTAAATTCAGTTAAATGAAAATCATCATCTAGTCACAACTTACATTTTACTTATCCTCTTCGTGGAATAAAGGAACATAAGGCTACCACAAGCTTCTTTCATTCTTCGGTGTCCTTTGCCACATCCGGAGCTTGCTCCGCAGTGTAGCTCGGCCGCAACAGTTGTCCTCTAGGGGGTACGAGGACGGCATTGATTTGGTATATCACAGGGAAACTGTTTGCCTGAAATTTCACGTAGTTCATGTATATCAAATTTTGAAAAAAGTTCGCAAGTGAAGGTTGGAAGACCTGAAATTGATCTCTATTTTTCGATATCTTCCGCCACTCAAATTACCTTATTTTCACATTTGTTTGTTTTTTCAACACCTCAAAATATGTATTTGTAAGATAAAATAATTTCGAGCTGATCCTGTTTTGTCGTACAAGCATACCTTCCAAGGATAGTTTTACGTTAGCATTTGTAAAAAAAAAACGTGTCAGAACACTACTAAAGACAGAAAATATCAGAAAATTATTACCAGAAAAATATTTGGACAATTTTTAATGCTTCAGTCAGCTGAAATTTTACCAAAAATGGCCTACGACTAATAATACGAGCCAAACGTTGGTGGTTTAGGTGCGACTCCAATAATACCTTGAATCCACGAAATTTTGAATTTAGATTAAAAGATTTATTGATGATGATGGGACAAGGTGCTCGATTGACTTTGTATAAACCGTATAAGCATGGATATGTTCATACATTATATCACATGTCGATGATGAAAGCATGAATACACCGAGTTATTGATTGAACGTATAGTGACCATGGATACTATTACTATGCACACTTGAAATAGTTATTTTCTTTTATTTCATATAACAGAAAATGATATCATGAAAAGTATGTTTCTGTATTCAGGGTGATAAGATATTGTGTGGCACTATTTATTAAGAGTCTTACTTTTACTTAGGCTTGGCATTTTTTACATTACTCATATTTCGCATGCTTATTAACATTTGAAGTTAGCGTTGAAGATGAAAAGGATGTTTAAAAAATGAACTTAGAAGTAAAACTAAATCCCGCAAGAATAATCTTGATCATTAAATATGAATAATTGTGCACAAAGTGATTGATTTTCTGTTTAAGTCACATATTACACTAAGTATAAGTGTATATTTAGTATTCTCTAATTCTTAGCTGATTCATACTAGGATTTCGATACCATAAATTACTTAAAACTTTTACTAAATTCTTTCATAGATACAAAGATTTGATTAGTAAATTTGGCTGTACCTGTAGAAAACTTATTAAAAATGGTATTTCACATCCTAAATTTTACGGTAATATTGTACTTAAAGCGAGGAAATCACTATGTGATCCGTGTAAACTCATCGAACCTTTAAACAAACTTATAAGTAAGGGTTATCGTACCAATATTGTAATTAGATCTCTGAATATAGTTTACATTGGCACTAATATCGATTTTGTCATTAGCAAATTAAAACATAACTAAGTTGTATCTTCTTTTGAGGCGGGATGTTTAGAGACACACACGTTATTTTTATCTCTTAAGAAGTAGCTCCTCACTATCCTACTACCTGTCGATACATTTATTTTGGCATTGCACAAGTCATGTCTTCTCTGACTGTTCATGACGTTAAAATACTAAATCCCTGGGATGTGTTTTAGTTGATTTTAGTCTCTGATGCATGATTTTTATCATTAATTGTTTTTGGCTTTTAACTAGCTGTCAGTAACTGCGAGTACTCTCAAATCGTTCTTTCTTTTAATTCGACCTGTTGATACTATTTTGATACTTTTTGTTATTTTATATTAATATGGATCTTGTCTGTATACCAGCTTTGATTATTTGGAATATCTACTAATTTTCACTTCTTCATACTACATTTGTATGAACATCAAGATTATTCTCCTTTAATCTGTACAGGAAGTTTTATTGTTGATATTTATCCCTTATGTATCTAGTGTTAAATTAGGTATTTATATGACAGACCTTTCTTGGTATTCCTAATTATTGGAAGATTTTATATAGACAGAAAAGTATACCTAAAACGACAAAGTTATTTTTCATTTACCTGTATATATTATGAAAACCGGTTTTTCAAAAGTGATTATTTTGTAAGGGTTATATATTTCCCGGTGGTGTATTGCCATGGCTTTATTTGGACTTGTTTGTTTGCTTTTGGCCTTGAATGTTTGTCCCTAATATTTTATTAACTATGTATTTACTTTCAGGTATCACAGATCGAATTTATTCGTTCATAGTGTGTTAATTTACGTTTTGATTGAGTTAAGCCTTCCAATTGATGTTTTATCGTGTGTTTTTCTATGTTGTGATGTTATACTATTGTTTCAGAAAAAGGAGAAGGTTTGGTACCATTAAAACGTTTAATCCTGCTGCAAATGTTTGCACCTGTCCTAAGTCAGGAATCTGATGTACAGTAGTTGTCGTTTGTTTATGTAATTTATACGTGTTTCTCGTTTCTCGTTTTTTATATAGACTAGAACGTTGGTTTTACCGTTTGAATGGTTTTACACTAGTACTTTTGGGGCCCTTTATAGCTTGTTGTTCGGTGTGAGCCAAGGCTCCGTGTTGAAGGCCGTACATTGACCTATAATGGTTTACTTTTATAAATTGTTATTTGGATGGAGAGTTGTCTCATTGGCACTCACACCACATCTTCCTATATCTATATACCCAACTGGTTGATTTTTTTTTCTTTATAATCAACGTTTGTTTCGTTTGATCTCAGGTCTTAAATTCAAATTTCTTGCTTTCCTCTAATTTTCTATTGTTACGTCCTAAACAAAGTCGACAAAACCTGATGATGTAACATAAGAAGAACACATCATTTTACAGATCATTGAAAAAGAAAGATAAATTTTGACTGCTTATCATCGTCTAAAATTCATTAGAGTAACAGAGTTCATCGCCGAATCTAGTGAAATACGTTATTTCTCAACTCTCGACTGTTAAATTTTAAATGTCCCGAGTGGAGAAATATCGTATCACACGCAATGAATGTGCGACAAAAAAACTAGACATCAACAACAATGCAAATGGTATTGTGTATATTTTTATCAACTTGATCATCCATCCTTGTTTGCGAGTTCTCATCATCGAAAAAGAACTAACATTTCTGATATCGCAATGCTCTCCGTAAACAAAAGGAAATCTAGCTGTATTCGGGAACTGGGAACTGCAACGCTTGGTAAATTATGGTATATGAATCTGGTGCATATTAAATCGACTCTGCCCGTCGACGTATATGCAGTCATGGTCATCGTCATAATACATTGATGCTTCAACAAATGACCATTTACCATTTATAAAGAATCCGTTTTGTATACATCACATCACCACGAAACTATCCATTTTGAAATGAACTCTATGTACAAATAATGTTTAAAAATCCCTGTTACAAATACAAATTCTAATTAAAACAAACTTACAGCTATTTTCTCGTATATTGTCCATCACTCGTTTGTGGGTATTGAAAAAAAAAATAGTTAAATTCAATTCAAATGTTTATTGTCATAAAAACTTAAAACAATATCCTTCATCGTGAATCGGCCAAACCTAAGGTATACCTTCCTACTCTATACATTAGTCTGTTTCAATTATATGTTATACCTTTATATACCACACATACGACAACTATAACAAACTGCAAACACTAGTTGCAGGATCTAAAAAATGAGTTTAAACCTCCTGACTGCACATTTGTAAGTTCTCTATCCTTCACATACCTACTTCTTCAGATATACAGTATCAGCATCATATGATTGAAGACTACGAACTGTTGCATGCGCAGAGTATGTGATTAAAATATCCAAATAATAGTTACACAACCAAAAAAAAAAATTTAGTATTTGTACATTACTTGATATAGTGATTTTACATGAAAAAAGACAAGAAGTGATTAAAAATATGTACATTGATATCTATTAAGTTACTTTAAGTTGTGGAGAACAGTTGGTGTCAACTGTTCTCTAAAGGTTTCAATTATTTGACATGCTTCTACAACTTGTGGTAACCTGTTCCATTGTATTATTGTTTGTGGAAAAAATGACTATTTGTAACTTTCTTCTAAGGTGGATATTTGTCAAAATGATTGGTTATGTGCTTTTTATGTTCTAGTATCTGTTGGTACTAGGACTAGCGATGGAATTGCAATGAGTCCATGGATGACGTTATAGAGCATAATCAGTCTGGTTTTGAGGCGCGGCGCTCAGCATGTAAGGGCCATTGAAGATCGTTTATCATGGATGTAACACTACTGGTGTTATGGTAGTTGTTACATACATAACGGGCAGCGCGCCTATGTACCATTTCTAGTATGGTTTTTGTATGCCGTTGTGTGTGGATCCCATAAACTACAGGCGTATTCAAGTTTTGGTCTCACTATAAAGGATTGGTATGGATTTGATGTTGGTGTTTGATACTTTAAGATTTCTTTTCAGAAAGCAATGAGATTTGTTTGCATTTGATATGATGTTGTCGTAGTGATTGTTCCATTTAAAATTTGACTAAGGTTACACCAAGATATTTTGCTGATGTTACTGGTTCTAAAGTATGGTTATGCAGGATGTGATCGTGTTTGAATGGTTTCTTTTCCTGTGTGACGGTTAGAGCAGTGCATTTCCCGGGATGAAAGGTCATGAGCCAATCAGCTTCTCATTTAACAGCCGCATTAAGATCCGCTTGTAGGTTTGTGACATGTTATTTCACGGTATATAATGCTATCAGCAGCAAAGAGTCGTAATTTGCTGTGATTGAGGTATTTTGAAAATCATTTATGTATATCAAAATAGTACAGGCCCAAGGACAGTTCCTTGGGGCACACCTGATGTAACTGGTACTGTGCTTAATGCTAATCCATCTATAACCACTGTTTGAGTACGTTCTGATAAAAAACAAACCTGAATCTATTTTAGAGCGTTATTTAGAATGCCATAGTATTTAAGTTTGTAGAGTAGACGTTTGTTGGGTACTTTATCGAAGGCTTTGGTAAAATCCATAATAATGAGGTCTGTTTGTATATTTTTGTTATTGTTGTTATGAAGTTCTTGTATAAATTGAACGAGTAGTGATTCGCATGATCTTACGGAAACCATGTTGGAGGTCTTATAGGATGTAATTTGCCTCCATATAGTCCATGATGTTACTTGTAACAATGTGCTCCATCAATTTACAACAAATACAAGTTAGTGAAATTGGCCTATAGTTTTCAGCCTTGTAGTGTTCGCCATTTTTAAATGCTGGTGCGTCGATTCCAGTCTTTGGTGTTTTGCCTGTTTCTAGAGATTTAGTCAAAATGATGGTTAATATTGATGTGTTTTAGTTCTCTTAATATACGTCCACTGATGTTATCTGGACCACTAGCTTTGTGGGGATTTAGCTAGTGTAATATTTTTTCGACACCTGGTGATGTGATTTTTATTTCGGGTATTTGTGTGTATGGGGTTGGACCTTTATCAGGAAATTTGGTCGGTGGTTCATAAGTGAATACTGACTGAAATTGTTGGTTTAGTATGTCTGCTTTTTCAGTAGTGTCTGTTACTAGTATGATTTTTTTTCAGAGGCGCAATTCCTGTAATATCATTTGTAGTGCTTTTGATGTACTGAAATAGCTCTTTTGGTTTTGTGTTTGTGGACTGATGTTGGTCTGGTTCATTGATTGGTACCGTTACCATTAATAAAAAATGGAAACAACTTTACAATACTAATGGATTGTATCGCGGATTACTAGTATTCTAGACAACGAACAAAAGAGAAAAGAGAAACACTGATTCTGGAATTGGTCAATCTATAAGGTAGTTTATACAAGTCAAAATTTGTGAAAAAAAAACAACAACAAAAACTATACAGGTCTATCTAGCATTATCTTATATCTATCTTCAAAGACCCAAGTAATGCTAAACACTTGTCTTGCCTTCATAATAAATATGTTGTTTTCCCTGCACACAAAGCACGAAACAATATAGTTTTGTGTAAATCCCATTATATAAACTGTTTGATGAAGGTATTGACAATTCATTTCGAAACCCAACATAAAAATTTATACTCCAACGAGACTGAAGAGAAAATCCTAAACAATCATTAGTCTTAGTCATTTTCCTAATGGTGATGAATTGTATCTTTCTTCATTTTACAGGAATCCCAAATTACATAATTGTCCTTTCAAACAACATTATATTGCTGGGTCGGCCAAGCCTTCGCGAAACCTAGGTTTTTTCAAATTACTAATATCTGTTTTATCAGCAATCAAAACAAGGGTCAAGAGTTACTGTTAAAATAACTACTCCAGGAGCGGTGTGAATCAGACACGGTAAAAGTACATACAATCTATATCCCAATAAAACATTTGACTTAATGTTTTCTTTACACAGGTATTTGTCATCCTAACGTTATAGACATATTGCAAGAAATAGTCCATTTTTATATAAAAAAGAATGAGCAGCGTCGATTTTTATTAGAAAGGACAATAAAAATTTGTAAAAACTCTGATTAAAAAGAACGTTCCATAAAACTGACATTATTAAGATATATGATTGACAAAATATTTAATACTTTCTTGTGAAGTAATTTTTCGACGAACGGTTGGCATTCGTATGAGAACCAACTGTTCCCCTCTAAACATCGATTTGTTCCTTTATTCATTTAGGAAGACTTCGTACATGAGGTTATCGAGAAGGGTGATAAAAATGCAAAAACTGTATTTATGTATCTGAGGAACGCATAATGTATTTTGGACTGGGAGATAAAACGCTTTATCTCTACAAACAAAAGTAATTTGCGGAAATCGTGGCATTTTAGATAGCACAATACTATTTTTTCACCTCCAATCAGACAACTTTAAACTGGCGTAATTACTTATACACAGCTCCAAAATTTATAAATTACGAGTAACCGATAGAAAGACTTATCTCTCAAATGGTTATAATAATTATTTTTATTTATGTATTTATTTTATATAGTTGATTAAAATTAATTAGTTTATAGAATGTGATGTACACATTAGGACAAATGTGTCTGCTTTGCCTTTCTTATCTCTATAACCGAGTCTAAGATTTTCCCATTGTATTTCATTCTCTCATAAAACTTCAATTAAGTTTCCAAATTTAATTCATAAGAAATCACCAAAATTTTTCCCCAATTTGTTTCACAGTAGGGCCATTATCAAAATTTCGCTGTTTTAGATTCATATAAGTTTTTAAAGATTTTAACACATATTGGTGTATTTTCGAACAGGTGACAAAATTACAAATGTCTAAAGATGCTTCAAAATGGCAATATTGATCGAATTTGGCAAAATTTGCGTTATTATTCAAACAATGAATAGAAAGAACATTGTTGAGAAATCAAAATATTGTTGGAAGTAGTTCTATATATTATTGTCTTTCGGGTTAAAATTAATTCGTTTTGGTTAACGATGTCATTCGACGCAAAATTTGTCAAAAACATGAAAAATTTGCAACATTGTCTTCAAAACCAATATTAAGCACTGTAAATAAAATATGTTAATAGTATGGAAATACATACAATTGTTGCCTCTTTTTAAGTATATAAAACATACCCACGATACTAAAATTCCAGTAGGTTTTAACAACTTTTTGATGTTCACCCTAAGAGTGAAATAAATACAGGAAAAAATGGCCCTTCTTATTTGAAAAGGTATAAAAAAAGATTTATAATGATTGATGTTATTTGAAATCTGAGACACGGTTTTTAAGATAACTGGTCATAGAACAACACTGTGACGTATACCAATATCAATATAACGAATTTATAATATTCTTTTTCCGGTATAAGGAAACTTAAACTCTAGTTTGAAAAATATGAATAACACATTACAAGTGCATTATATGTACACGTATTTATGTAAGTACTCTCTTAAGTAACTTCTTTCCCTAATGCGTGAAAAATGTATTTCATTATTTAACAATTTTAGGAGTAGAAAATAGGGAGAGTTCCGTTTGCGCCACTGATCATCTGCGCCAATTTTGCGTTTACGCTACTTTTTTTCAAAATACCTAGTATCATTTGCACTAAAAATAAAGTATGCAATTCCGCCTTTTTTTAAAAAAGAAAAAACAATGACTCCCCGCTTCCCTAATCCTGCCTTTTGTTCGTTGATAGTGCCTCTCGTAGTTGATGAAGTTTCAGTCCATGCGAATGGTGGAAACAAAAATTGTCATCAACATAATTGGAAAACACTTTATCCACAAAAGCTTCTACTTCCTTGTCACTTGGCATATCTTGTACCAAATCAACAATAAAACAGTTGAGATAGGCTAATCCAAAACAATTCAGAAATCTTTTTCTTACATCACTGCCACTTTTCCAGTACTCTTTTGAATTTCATAAATTTTGCATTTTACGCCTACATACCCGACTAAGGTAAAAATGACTTAGTGATAAATTTTGGGAAAATTCTTCACAGCGACATGCATTCTTTCTTAAAATCACCTTAAATCGTTCTAAAATTTATTCTGAGATGCAATCATGTTCTACGAGACTCTGTACAGCGTTTATTTTATGTTTTATGAAACATTAGCCCCCTTTATTCCATAAATTAATCTTTTCTTGATGAAGGAAAATCCATAAAATCGCTTCGGACGCATGCATTTTATAAAGTGTTGTTTTCATTTTTTACAGCACCGGGTCGATACCTCTGCTGGGTGACTATCAGTCCCCATGGTATCATCAGCTCAGTAGTCAGTAATTCGGTACTGGCATAATTTATAACAAAAACCTTTCTTAAATTGTCTGTATATAAATTTTGAAATTATAAAGAAACCAAGGTTTTAACTTAGTTGGATTTGGCTATTTTATCGGGGAACTTTTTGGTCATATAACTATTCAACTGTTTAGGTTCTTGTACATCCTTGGCTTTCAAGTATTCGTTTCTGAGCTGAAGGTAAATCTAGAAAAGCACTTCGGACGCATGAAATGTTTAACGTGTTGTTTTCATTTTTTTACGGCTTAACTAAGAAATCGATTTTGTATGGTAATTTGGTACAAACGAATTCCATATTTTGCCTCAAACAAATTTCGTATTTTGGCCAAATTGACACCTTTGAAAATTAGTATTTGACTCAAATGATCATCTTTGAAAATAGCAATGAGCGAAAAAGAGCTGCAGCCACAGAAAATTGATATTTTTTCATTTTGTAAATATGCCCTAACAGTCCTGGAACAAAACGAAATAATTTATTATTGTATTTCCAGTTTTCCAAATTCTGCGAATTGTTTTTTAAAGTTCGAAAAACAATATTTTCTATTTTTTTTCTTGTTCCTCGTTGTCGGCACATATTTAATGTTCTTGTTCTTATGTTCACAACCAGTTTACATATTTTCTTTAAAATAAAATTCAAAATATTATTTTATCTATTACATATCATTTACATACTTAAAGCATACTTTTTTCCATGATTGCCGTAAGGATTTTTATTGTGTTAATCATTTAATCCTCAAATAAACCAGAAAACAAAAGTTATTAACACCTTCAGGAGTTTTTATTATTTTATCCTAATTCCTTTTAAGCACTGATAAAACTGATACCACTATTTTGAATGATACTGGGCAGGAAAAAAATTAACAAATAGTGAAAACAGTTTTGAAAAAGTCTCTTCTAAAATTTCAGTCCAATCAAAATTAGTTCTGCATTTCGACGGTACCATCGAAACGTACAATTTTTTACTAAATGATAATACTAAAAGAAAAAAAATGTACTACACGGTTTCAAGACCTGACTTTGATAGATCATTTCTTGACCATTTACAGATTATTTTTTTTCCTTTTTACTCGTCGTCATTTAATATATGCACGAATGACAATTTTGCTTTTTATAAGATAATATTCATATTTAAAGGACATAAAAACCCCGTTAGACTGTGTATGAATGAAATGCTTGAGAAGTATAGTAATCGTCTATTGAAAAAAAAAAAACAAATGAAAGAATGTAACATAATAAAGTTTGTTTGCTGCTTATGCCATACTTTCATTTTTTAAAACTTTTCGATGTACAAAACCACTAAACAAAAATCCACTCATTGTCCTTTTTTTTGTTTATTTGTGTACATGTATATTGAATAAAATCAATTAATCATTTTCCATAGCACATTTACTGTTAAAAATGTCGTTATTTATTTCTTTCCGAACTATATTCGCGTTAAGTAACTTTTAAAATAAAATGCGTGAAATATAGCATAGCGCTGACGCAATGATTCTACATACTGATGAACAATATTTTTTTTCCATTATTACTTACACAATTTAATTTTTATATCCATTTTTTTTTTTACCGAAACGAAATGTCTTTTGCTTAAATAACGCGGAATTCACTCAGTAATAGGATAATTCGAAATATTTTTACTAATTTTGGAATATTGACTTATAATCCATCTGAAATATGAAGTTGATTGTTTATTTAAAGTTGTGACTCAATATGGCAATGTTTGACAACAATTTATCATGCATTATATGACATTTATATAATTTATAGTCTAGGATTTGTAGCTGTCAAAATGGTGTTTTATCTCGTCCGTCATTCTGTCAGGCCTAACGGTCTGAATATCCGAAAATACTAGTATATCACACGGCTATATATATTCAATTTAAAAAAATGTTTTGTCGAAAGAAATTTTATTCGGGCAGTTTTCTCCTTTATCCAATGTAATGCATTGACTATTTGAGAATAATAATATTAATTTGCCCGTGCATCCAAGTCCACTAAAAAAAAGATGAGAGAAAAATAAGATTTTATCATGCATATTTCACAGTCTAAATTAAATCTGCATCATGCAGCTTTATAACTTTTTTTATTGTGTCGTCGGGTTGCTGTCTCGTTGAGATATAACCCACAACTGCTTTCACTCATATTCAGGATGCATATTATGTTCTTAAACGCTTGCTTGGAGAAGCAGAGTAACTATGATAAGACCATGCAAGCATATTGTAACATAATGATGTATATTTACAATAAACATGTAAAAATAAACAAAATTATCAGGTTTTATGAACAGGAATGAGTCTGATTTCATGTGGATCCCCTTTTTTGTTTTATTTCTACAAAATTTTCCAATTCTACATTGTTGATTTTTTTTTACTCAATTTTTTGTCCATGTATTTATATTTTTTTGGTGAAAAACAGTTTTTGTATCTTTAAAATCGGGCATTTTAATTATTGACAAAACATGGAATTTTCAAATCTGTCACCATCATGCAGACTGTATCACCTGCTAATCCTAACTCCTTGAGAAAAGAAACTAAAACAAAAAAAATCCTGGGTTAAGCCATATCATATATGCAATATGTTTTTATGACAATCATCTGGGACTTATAGATAAATTCAATGTATGAGTCCCAGCAATTAGGGGGAATTTTAACCCTCGACAAGAATTTATTCAGTGTTTCAGTCTTTTTTTAGACCTTAACCCCAAAATGTAAGTCATATAAACTTATGATACACGCGCCAATACAAGTCCATAAACTGTGATATTTTTTCTATCACAAAAACCAAGACTATTCAATCTAATTAACTTATTTGTTGAAATGAAAATAAACTTTCCCCAGAACTTAACAAGATTTTACATATTTACAACCAGTTTTCCCTTTCAATTATACCAGATAGTAATTATGATATTGAAAATTAGAGTAATTATAAATACAAAAACATAATACATTTTATCTGATATCAAATATTCTATGTTTTAGAAGATTAAAGGCTGAAAATGTCAAAATATTTTTTTTTATTATAACAATATTTTGAACATATTTACAACAATACCAGTATATGCCAAAGGATATTTTATTGTCGACATTATATTTTACTATGTTCAAAGTCATTAAATCTCTGTTAGGCAAAGGCATATCGTTCCTTTATCTGATACTTGCATATTTAATGCCAAAGGCAGGAAAAGGGTTGAAATACTTGTTTTCCATATAATTTTCATAATTTTTGTATCAGTTCATCTTAATTTTATCCAATCAGAAGCGTAGATCTTGTTTTGTGAATTTGAATTTATAGCACGTGTTGGTTAATTAACCGTTATGAATATTCTGATATAAAACACGATATCTTTATTAAGACTTCATTAGCTTTTTCTGTTTTGGATTTTGATGACCATCTGGGAATATTTAGTCATATAGATACATAATTAAGACATTTTTTTTGTAATTGGATATATTGTGAAATGTCTTTCAATAAAGAACGTCCGGACCATGCAGCATCAAATATTTTATCACATCATTTGGTAAGTAAATAAGCTGTTGTGAAAAAAACATTAACATTGTTTAAAGCATTGTATGTTTTTAATTTTTATTCTTATATCCAGAGCAACAAGGAAAATATAGAATCATTTTCAATTACCAAAAACGAATAAATATTTGATTTGGATAAAGTGTCTTGTATGTGTATACGGTCAAGTTTTTCTTTCATACAATTTCTCGTATGTAGATCTATTAAAATGTATAGTTTATCTATTTTTTGTTGTTGTTAGGTTTGAGGAGATCAGTAATGTCTGAGAGTATACATGTTTATTTCTATACATGTTTATGTTTATCTTAACTTCTCTGTTACCTTTGTTCTTGCATGTTTTTTATGAGAATAAATTATCTATATCTATTTATTTTTTGATAGGTTTGTGGAGAACCGTATTGTCCACGGGTAGCCGATCCTCTGACTAACAGAGTTGTCTGTCGTTGTTATCAGACCAGTACAACACAAAGTCACCTGGCGATGCCACCAAACTTGACCGCTGCACTTTTCCACACACCGCTCCATGGAGATATTCCGTCTCCAGTTTCAAGTCCAATGGTAAGTTTTATCATAATAATTATTTTATCATCATTAAAATTATTTCAAATTTTGTTATTCTTTATCACGTTTTTTTTAAACTAATTTCCAACAGGGAGAGTAAATTTGAAAATGTAATAAAAAGTATTGAACAATTACGAAAGATTTTACAAACAGTTTAAATATCATTCAAAATGAATATTATGGGATTTCGGTATCGAAAAGATGTTTACTCATAAAAGTTCTATCTAATATTGTTTGAGATATAACAAAAATCTTTTGTAAGCAAAATGTAATTTAATCTTGTTATTACTTTATTAACAGCACCCGAATCCTGCACACAGATGGGATAATCCTGGATTAACATCAATAGGATTTGGATCTCCATTTCCTACACTGTCACCAGCACACCATAACATCGACAATATACTTAGATCACAAATGTATAGTTACATGTAAGTACATAGTCATTCACATTGTATTTTTGTTTACTTCATTTTTTTAAAAATTCAAATCTACAGACGTGGTTGCTTTGGTATTTTTTTTTTTTTTTTTTTAATTTCATTTCATTTTGCAGTTTCTAAAGGAGTAGGGCATTAAGGCCCGGTTTTGCTAAGAAAATAAAATGTTTGACAACTATTTTAAATTGGCATATAATGTTTGGAAATGCAAAGGGTCAAGAAATATAAATGAAAACTAAAGATTTTGATCTGTTGACGTCACAATTACGTCATAATATGTACCGTTTTCACAAAACGATGAAAATACATAATTTACACAGTTTTCCATCGTTATTTCCATTCTGAAACATCGTGCAGCCAAGAAACAACACAATAATTTAAGAGAAGCTTTATTATAACTATAGACATAATCTCATCAAATATAAAGTTGTTTCTTGGTGCACATACTTCAATCTAAATTATACCTAAAATTTGATGAAAACAAAAGAAAATCAAGAAATTTTACAAAATATGCAAATTGTGTTATGGTTTGTTGCCATGGTAACTCGTTCAATGTGAAATTTTTTAATTTTCTGAATACTTTGTACCTTCGTCTAGTTTGGACACATTTAAGAATATGTATGATAACTTTTAGATTTGCAGTAATATTTGGGCCAAATAAGGGCCTTATTGCCTTCTCCTTTCCTTAAGTTTTTGCTTTTGATTCACACATCACATTTTCTGAGACAAGAAAATGCTATTTTGGTTCAAGATTACGTATTCAATTGATAAATTGATACTGTCAATATCTCTCCACTGGAATAAAATTATCATTTGAAGACATTTTCTGAATAAGTCTTTACATGAAACACTCAAAAATTTTGAAAGTAAAAGAAAAGTTTGAAAAAAATATTTGGAACAACAAAATAAAAAAAAAGATTTTACAGAGGCTGAGCATTCAAAATCCCGCTTAATTCAACTTTGCCTGAGAGAGTTGAAACCTTCTTATTGATCGAAATTTTAAATTTTATAATCTGATTATTTCTTTAAAAAATGTATGTGATATATATTAATGTTCAAACTATATTCCAGGCATTCTGGCATTGACCCAAATAACGGAAGAAGAAAAAATGCCACAAGGGAAACAACTGCTGCTCTGAAGGCGTGGTTGAAGGAACACAAGAAAAACCCTTATCCAACCAAGGCAGAGAAAATTATGTTAGCAATTATCACACGAATGACTCTTACACAAGTTTCAACATGGTTTGCAAATGCAAGGAGGCGACTCAAGAAAGAACACAAAGGGGAATTTTCGTCAGATATCAGTTTTGATAACATTAGTATGTCCAGTGATGACGAGGAAGGCTCAAAACCTGAGCCAATGGGTACAACAGAAAGAAATTTAATTAATAATGGTAAATACATTAAATTACATTTCGTATATTTTTAAAAGGAATGAATAGCCATCGAGAACAGTCTGAAATTATATTTATTTACCTTCAGTGTAACAACTTTGAGTATAATGTGAATACGTAATCTTATCAGCCTATAGTTAGTTTCAACGTTTTGTCAATGATGTCATATCAATTTCGAATGCATTTGTATTCTCTCACAACAAAAATGTTTACATTATTTTAACAATTTATCTAACAAATACATCATTATGATTTTTTTTAATTTTCTTCAGGAAATGCAACATTAGAACATGAACTTCCTGGATATAGTGGCATGACGAAAGACGATATCTACAGCTATGCCTCGTTTTCATTTCATGCTAGTCGGCCGCTTACGTCAACCCCAATTGATCACAATATGAACAATTTACCAGAATATCCAAAAGGAGAAAATAAGACTGAATTTGTGAACAATAATGACTGCAATTCTGACGAAAGTGAGGACAACGATAATATTCAAGATAAGGAATTGAAGACATGCGATACATCAAATGATGATACATGTAGTACATCGGCTTCAAACAGTTTTGATAGTGAGACTAAAAGTGTGCCTGACAGACCAAAATTCTTACCTCCACTTATTAGCAAGCCTAAAATCTGGTCTATATCTAACATTATTGGATAAACAAAGATCAATCATGAACGCAAGGAAAATTAGACAAACTAGTTTCAATTTAATAAGTGCTATATGTGTATTTGTCAGTGACTGTCTCGATTATGAATAAATGTATAATATGATTGCATACTAATGCTTTAAAAAATAAATTTGGTCTTTATTAAATTTAATGTTTATAATAAAACTTGTTTTTAGTCTTACAAGTCTAGATGGTGCCTGTTTCAGGTTTTAATCAAATCTTTGTCAAAAATTTAACATCTGCAACATCACTGATGATTAATTTGTTGGTACTTATTTTCCTTAGAGATGTAAAAGTATTGAAAATCAACATTGTTAGGACTATCGTTCATGTACCTACATTTTTCATCGGAGTTTGATCAAATTTATGTCAGTTTTTGCATCAGATATATATTGAACAAACACAGATTCATCACCGTTCGAATATTTTTTTGGAGTAAGCCCTTGGAAATGCCAAAAAAAAAGGGGGATTATCATTAATATGAGGGCGCTATCGCGCCAATATTTCCCATTGAAGCACAAATAAAAATTTATGACATAACTATACATCAGCATTATCTTGGATTAATTCGAAAATCGACGCTGATCGAATGTTGTTTGGAGAGTAATGCCCCGTGAAATGTAAATTATAATGCATTCGACATTGCAAGTGCTTTCGCGTATGTATTTCTCATTAGACTAATGAAATTGAGCAACGGTTTACATCAGCATTTTCTCAAACGAATTGGAAAATCAGGGAGGATCGATTATTTTTACGGGATTTATGCCCCTTGGAAATAAAAGTGATATGGAAAATATCAGTAAATCGGACATTGGCTACCTTGTTACTTTGTGACTGTTGACTCACCGGTGTCATAACCTTTTCGAAAAATAATTTCTTCTTTCTAATAACATGGCAGCGGTTACTAAAAATAGATTTAATCAGTTTTAAAAGAACATCTGAAGACGTTAATATTTAGCTGATTGTTTTATATGTAATTACATCTGGCCTCTGCATATGAAATACGAATCATTTCGTTAAAATTACCAATTTTTACTCCTTTGTCAGCTCTCTTAAACATATTGAACTTGTATTTTTTTTTATCAATAATCAACTGAGAAGATAACATTTTATTTTTTGAAGTTATTTTTTGATAACATAATTTATATATTATCATAAGGCGATTGACTGTAGTATAATCATATAGAAATACATCTTTCTACTCCCTTTTCGTGTTTTCTTTTCGATATTTAGTGTTAATTTTCACAATGATTGATTACATGTACATACCTGTACTAGCTTTCAGTAACTGTGAGTACTCTCATACCTGTACTTGTGTCCTTTTTGTTGTTAGGGATGTATTAATAGATACGCTGCCTCGTCCGGTCTGTGTTTTTGTTAGATGTTTTTTTTTCTGCTTTGTATCGATCTGATGACTTAAGACCTTTTCAACTGATTTTTATAGTTGGTTCTTATGTTGTGCTGTAACACAACTGTCCCAGGTTAGGGGAGGTTGAGTGCTCACACACGTTTAACCCCGTCACATTCTTTATGTCCTGTCCCAAGTTAGGAGCCTGTAGTTCAGTGGTTGTCATATTTGTTTTTCGTTTTTTGATTTGTTATTAATTAGGCCGTAAGTTTTTTCAATTGAATTGTTTCATATTTTTCATGTCGGGTCCTTTTATAGTCGACTATACGGTATGGGGTTTTCTCGTTGTTGAAGGTCGTACGGTTGCATATAATTGCTTACATCCACTTCATTTGAACTTTGGTGGATAGTTGTCTCATTGTCTCGTTGGCAATCATACCACATCTCCTTATTTTTGTACTGATAGTTATGATTATATTGATATAGGATTAATTGTTTTTAATTGTCAAACGTCCAGTGGCAAACATGTTGTACTTCATATGAGTTTGATAGGGACAGTTTTATCTTCTCTACGTACATGAATAATGGACTTAAATAATTTCATGGACATATCGATGTTCTTCTACGCTAACGACATGATACAATTTTTGTTGACCACTGCTTCAAATTGCTAATGGTTGATGTACAGAGACAAATATTGTACATTGAGAAGTAAAAACCCTATACTATGTTCGACCTTCGTCAAGTTTAGGTGAACCTTTGAAACAGACATGTATACAACCTTCAGTGATTCTATAAACTAAATATTGTTGACATATTACTGGCAGAATTTGAAAAGGCTACCTTTTCGCGAAAAGTAAGCTTTGAGTCTTCGAAACATGAAAATATAATGATAGTCAGGTGTCCCCGGAAGGACAGATGTGTTCACCTTGCATTGTTTATATAGATAATATATAGTCAAAATTACTGAAATGTTCAAAAAAATATCAAATATATTCAGTCTTTGAACCGTGGGAATGAGGATAATGTAAGAACCAGTAATGAACAAGACCAATACCGGGTCTGGGTCTGCGTCGGTGCATGGAATTAATTGCGGTAACATGTATACTGGAGCATAACAGATCATTTCCTTGCAATGAAGCCAAGAAAACTTTTCACGAAAATTTTATTTGTACAACGAGTTTTGTAAAATTTCAAACTATCGGCAAACAGGAAGTGGCTACACGACAGCTATAAAAATTGCTTACTCGCTACAACTTAACATTATATATATATATATTTATCAAGCTGCAGACCAAATATTAAATTAATCCCTTCAACAGGAGTTACGAAACATTTGACGTAAATGTTCTTAGTACAATGAATGTTAACTTAAAATCATAAAATTTCAAACTATCGGCAAACAGAAAGTCACGGCAGATGTAAAAATTGCTAACTCGCTACAGTTCAACAATATCAAGCTGCAAACCAAATACTAAATCTTACCCTTCAATAGGAACCGAGAAAACTTTGACGAAAATTTTCCTTGTTCAATGAGTGTCGCAGATATTAACATTGCTAACTCGCTACAACTCAATATAATAAAGCTTCAGACCAAATATTAAATCATTCCCTTTCATAGGAGTCAAGAAAACTTGGCTTTGACGAAAGATTTCTTTCGGACGGGCGGAGTTGACAGGTTAGTAGACCATTGGGAAGTTTAAATCATCCCTTGTGTTTCGTTCTCAACCGACCCTCATTGTCAATTTCTAGATAACTGTATCAGTTGTATCCTTTATTTCAAGTTCGATGGGATAGATGCGTTCAATATAATCACCAAACTTTGAATTATTTAGTGAGTGGACATCATCTATATAACGAAGTGAAATTAAAGATAAATGCTGGTTTCTTTTCAATCGTCCTAAGAAGCTCCTGTATGAAGTAAGCCTCATAAGAACATGTCGGCAAGAAGAATAGCACAGTTGGTTCCCATGGGAATGCCGATTGCTTGTTGAAAAAACGTCTTTCAAACGTAACAAATATGTTGTCAATCAAGTCAGTTTTAGAGAATTTTTCGTTGAATCGGAATGATTTTTTAAAAAGTACTCTTTATCCTTCCCTAAGACTTGTACCTACGTAGGCCATCTTTTAATGAAACAAAGCTTTACTTTTAGTTTGGAATTAGAAATATTTGTGTAACGGGTAGTCAATTCATATGTTTTAATACTATTGCAAGAGGAAAGAGACTTAGATTGTATGTACTCTAACAGATTTTTGGAATTTATAAGTATCCACATCGGATTCACACCGCCCCAAGAGTAGGTAGTTTTAAATAATTTGAGGCCCGGCTTTGATTGCTGATAGCATTGATGTTAATAATTTAAAAAGAGGTTTCATAGAGCACTTGGAAGATCCATGCAGCAATATAACGTTGTTTGTAAAAACATTTATGTAATTTAGGTACTAGTATCTAATAGAGTGAAGGAAGATTCAGTTCTTCATCTTTGGCTGAAATTGCAAAAGTACACAGAATAGACCCATGACTATTCAGGATTTCCTCCTTGGTAAGTGTCGTGGAGGTGTATGTCGAGTTTCCAAGTGAATTGTCAATACCTAATTCCTTTATCGAGCAGTTTATGTTATTTGATTTACGCACAAAAAAAGATGGTGTTTAGTACTTTATCTGCGGGGACAGCAACATATTTGTCATGGAGGTAGGACAGATGCTTAGCAACATTTGGGTTTTAAACGATCGATGTAGTCCCATTCAGATTTTTTAATTCTAATCTGTATCAACGTTTCACAGCCTTAATCCATTCGGAAAGAGCATCAACGTCTTGTCTGTCGCGTTTAGCCCATTACCTGGCATAATTCACGACTGAATCCATCAGTATTTTAAAGTTGTGTTTCCAGTTAATGAATTTAGTCTCACGATATTTATGGCCTTTGGATAACACATTTCGCACAGAAGTGTTATTGACAATGTTCAGGTCACCAGATACGTGACTATCCGGATTATATATGAATGGGGAGGTGCAATTAGGATGTAATGTTTTAGACTTGAAGTCGTCAATATAAAGATCATGCAAAACGTGTTTGTAATTGAACAAAAACTCATTTTAGTTGCAATTGGTTTGGTATAGGTATAAGAGATGGAAAGTACAGACTGATCTTTAAAGTAGGAGGTAATTTTGAGTGAACTGATTTATGCCGGATGAGTAATATTGCCCACACCTTTGTTGGCAATGGAAAGTTATAGAAAGGATCGGTTCTCCTTTTCATCTTTTCCAATGCGAACTGGTTTGAAAAGTCTGTGACTTGCAAATACCGAAATGATAGCTGTAAGTTTGTATTGGTTAGAATGAGGGTTTGTAACAGTGGTTTGCAAACATAAGTTGTACAGAGAATGAAGTTTTGAAAGGGGTAATGAATAAAGCTTCGTGCGAATGTGATGATTACCTGAGGGCTTTTGTATAAATTGCAGCAGGTCATCAATATAGACATCATGGAGAGTAGGTGATATATAATGACGATGACCATGGCTGCGTCTACGTCGAGGAGTAGAGTTGAAAATGTTCATCACATTCACCGAGCTACAGAAAGGACTAGATAGAATACCTATACCATCAATTTTGTCATTGCAACCATATGGTGTAGCAGTTCCCAATTGTCGAATCCAATAGTCTTCTTTCTGTCTACGGAGAGGTGTTGCAAGATGAGGATTGGTATCCTGTGGTATATTTTTTCGATGATGCAAACTTGCATAGAAACGATTGAATGATCAGGCTGGTTAAAATGCTGGTAAACAATGTCGCTAGCACTGTTGTTGATGTCTGATCTATGGCAACACATACGTTTATTTAGCCTTCCTTTCGTTTCACCGACGTATACCAATCCGCAAAGGTTACACTCTAATCCGCAGACGACATTTGTTGATTTACAATTCAGATCATCGTAGCTTCTGGTAAAATAAGACTTTTTGTTAAATTGCTAGTGAATTGAGCATCTGTTATAAAATTCCACAGGTTTTGCAGCCTGTGGCTTCACTTTTCGAAATGAGACAGTGTTGTTCAGAGTCATCAAAATCCAAAAATGTCTTGTAGAAGAACTGAACACGGCTGCGTACGTAGATTATTGCCGTTGTCATTAGTATGATGAGCTGAATGTGTCATGTTAGCATGTCTGGTGATGAGGGGACACCTGCCATATCAGACGACACCGTGTCAATGGTGACGTCTGGTTCAGACCTTTTTATACTGGGCGACGTCCGAGCCAGTATTCTGTTTGATCTTTGTAAATTCATGCGTGTAATGCTACTGGGCGGATGATGTCCTCGCGGACAAAATGTTCACGAGCAGAGACATTGATTCATAACATTCATTCGAGCTACAGAAAGAATTAGACTGAATAACTACACCTTTAATTTTGTCATTGGAACCTTATGGTGTCGCAAGTTCCCTTTTCCCTATTCCAGTAGTCTTCCTTTTGCCTCCGGAAAGGTGTTGCAAGATGAGGTTTGTTAGTCCTGTGGCATATTTTTTCGATGACGCGAACTCACACAGAAGAAAGGATTGAACGATCAGATTGATTGAAATGCTGGTCAACAATGTTATTTGCATTGTTGTTAATGTCTAATCTATGACCGTACATACGTTTATTAAGACTTCCTTTCGTTAATCGACAATATACAAATCTGCAAAGGTTACACTCTAACCCGTTGACGAGATTTGTTGATTTACAATTCAGATCATCGTAGCTTCTTGTAAAGTAAGATTTTTTAGTTATATTGCTGGTAAATTTAGCATCTGTTATTACAATTTTACAGGTTTTGCAGTTTTTGGTTTTACATTTAGAAATGAGACAGTGTTTTTCAGAGTCATTAAAGTCAAAAATGACTTGTAGTAGAATTACACGGCCGGTTGCAAAGATTACTGATATTGTTAGGGGTCTCGGTGGCCGAGTGGTCTAAGTAGTCGAACTTCTGTATCACTAGCCTGTCAACACTGAGGTTGTGAGTTCGAACACCGCACGTGGCAGGTGCGCTCGACTCCAATCTTAATTGACTAGGATTGTTAGTTTTCCTATCGAAGGTCGGTGGTACTCTCCGGGCACTCCGGCTTCCTCCACCAATTAAAAACTAACCGCCAAGAAATAGCACAATAGTGCTGAAAGCAGCGTTAAACACCAATCAATCAATCAATCAATCAAAATCAATTATATTGTCATTAGTATGATGATTTGAATGTGTCGTATTCGAATTATTAGTCATATCTGGTGATAAAGGAACACTGACCTGACATTTTAGACGACACCGTATTCGTGGTGGTATCTCTTTCGGACCTTAAGCTTATTATACTGGGCGACGTCCGAGCCAGCATTCTGTTAGATGTTTGTAATTTCACGCATTATATGATACTGGGCGGATGATGTCCTTGGGAACAAACTGTCCGCCAACAGAGACATCGACCCAGTGGTTTTAAAAGAGAGGCGAAAGATACCAAAGGATTATTCCAACTCATAAGTCGAAAACAAACTGACAATGCCATGGCAAAAAAAGAAAAACAACAGTACACGAAACACATTATAGAAAACTAAAAACTAAGTAACACGAACCTCACCAAAAACCGGGTAAATGTTAGATTCATAGTGTTAACAGAGAACCCACCCTTTTGTTTATTTGTATTATAAATTTACAAAGTTTTTCTTATTAGTTATGACTTTTATTTAATAAAGTGACAAGATCATAAAACTTTAAAACATTACAATTGTTGATATATTTCCTATGAATATAAGCCTGTCCTATCAATATGCAAAAAGGTAGTGATATTCGTCCATGATAATATTAGAATTGGATTGTTGAAAAGTCTTTTTTCTCTTGGAATGTTAACTTACAGAGGTGGACATATCTGTCTTCAAGAATATTGACCGCCTCGGTGGTTTCGTAGCGAACTCTCCTTGAGTGCAGCAGGTAGACGTATAAATTGAGATTTGCAGCTTCTCCGCTAAAGCAAGCGACATTTTAGGAGAAAGTATGGAACGCCACAGCTGTCCATACGATGTGGTTTTGTTATTTCGTAATGATGATTTGTCAATTCTTCATATGGTTTTAACATTACAAAATGATGTTTCAAAATTTGATGATTTTACATAACATGATTTGTTCCACTTTTTTATATGATTCTGTCATTCTTTGAAGTGGTTATCACATTACTGGAGTATTATAGTATAGTGATTGTACAAATCCACATAAAAGAATGGCCGCAATTGTTTACAATCTTTTTATATGCTCTAACCTTCGATGGATATATAGTATTTGTCTGTTACTGTACTTTTTTGTACTTAGTTTGATTTCCAAACACCCCAAATGCAAGTTTCCTGTGACTATTATCTATGTTTGAGATATTCACGTTTTTCGAGAGTGTATTTGCCATAAAAACATATTTCTGTGGACTTTTTGTCTGTGACTGTACTTTTTTGTACTTAGTTTGATTTCCAAACACCCCAAATGCAAGTTTCCTGTGACTATTATCTATATTTGAGATAGTCACGTTTTTCGAGAGTGTACTTGCCATAAAAACATATTTGTCTCTGAAAAAAATTCCCATATACCTTTATATAACATTAAGGTATATAGGAATTTTTTCAGAGACAAGTGCCTGTGGCATTTACAAGAGGTTCTATTCGGACTTAATAACGTGTATTGGCTTTGTCTACCTGGTATACATCAGATTCACGGGTATTAAGTTATAGTTATTGAACAATCATTTCGGTGTATGCTGATTTAACTTGCACGGCGAGTGTGACCTCCTTGACCCGAACGACGTAGGAGTTCGGTTCAATAGGTCACACGAGCAGTGCAGGTTAAATCAACTTACACCCCAGTTCTATTGTTATACTTCATAGTTTCTATTTCTGAAACAAGTGTAAATTGAATAGATCTATTGTTACGAATAACAATGGATTTTGACCACAGGGTGTGACGAGCGGGGTTTCTGGAAACCCCTGCTTCTACATCCCGCAAACAAAGTCCATTGTTATTCGTAACAATAGAAATTGATTATTTTTTAAATAGCATGAACATAAGAAATTACTAATAGTGTTCACTACAAATTGTTTCATGATATTAAAAAAACACATTTTAGGAAATTCCAATAGGCATCTATATGGAAAACAAAAATAATCCTTTAAATACTCCTTTGCTTGAAGGTAATTTTTTTTTATCCCAGTCATATGTCTCTACTCCCGGACCCCCCTCCTCCGCCCCCCAGTTACCCAGTGGCCGATCCGGGGTTGGGGGTTCCGCGGATTGGACCCGACTTTTATTTAAAAGATCAATGCATTTGAATGGTTGGAACATCCCCCTTTTTTCTCTCGAGTTGGGAACCCCCGGCTGGGTCAGCCCCTGATTGCCCCTAAAAAGGGAGTTCCTCTACATTAAATTTTGTATGTTGAGCGTGTCTGGTAGCCGGTTTCTAATGCAGACACACCTATCCCTTAGTATGTTCGAATATGTATTTTTGTTTTTTCTCGAGAAGAGGTGGGGGGGGGGGCTTTTGTTTTTGATAAAATTGTAAGATATAAAATACAGTAATGATTACCTTTATTAAACTGATACAGGTAAGTACTTTGGGGTATAATATTGCCTTCATCTTTAGTCTCTTCTACCAAATCCAACGCTTGCCACAAAATGTCGTCCGTCTTATACCCGTCCATATTGACAACTGTATACCAGGAGCATGATGTATTTTTTTTTAAATAAGAATGATCGAAACGGTCAACCTTGACCTGCTGATCCATATTAGCACATGGATTTAACGGGAATATGCAAAACAGCAACTTTGACATCTGTTAAATCTACTCACTTGTCAAAGTTTGAACGAAGATAGCCAAAGTAAGGTTACTAGTGGGGTTTCATGTAAAAAAATTCTGTTAATTATGTTTTGATATTGTAAATAAATATGCTGTCCATTCTTTTTCATTTAGAAACTAATGTTAAGAAATATAGGCTTTAGAATGGGGTGTAAGTTAGTTATACACCTCGGGATACGGCGTGTCTGGATAAGATACCCCTGCGGCCTCCGGCCGTCGGGGTTTCTTATCCAGACACACCTATCCCTCGGTGTATAACTATTACTTACACCCCAGTTCTATTGTTATACTTCATAGTTTCTATTTCTGAAACAAGTGTAAATTGAATAGATCTATTGTTACGAATAACAATGGATTTTGACCACAGGGTGTGACGAGCGGGGTTTCTGGAAACCCTACTTCTACATCCGCAAATAAAGTCCATTGTTATTCGTAACAATAGAAATTGATTATTTTTAAATAGCATGAACATAAGAAATTACTAATAGTGTTCACTACAAATTGTTTCATGATATTAAAAACACATTTTAGGAAATTCAATAGGCATCTATATGGAAAACAAAAATAATCCTTTAAATACTCCTTTGCTTGAAGGTAATTTTTTTATCCCAGTCATATGTCTCTACTCCCGGACCCCCTTCTCCGCCCCCAGTTACCCAGTGGCCGATCCGGGGTTGGGGTTCCATGGATTGGACCCGACTTTTATTTAAAAGATCAATGCATTTGAATGGTTGGAACATCCCCCTTTTTTCTCTCGAGTTGGGAACCCCGGCTGGGTCAGCCTGATTGCCCCTAAAAGGAGTTCCTCTACATTAAATTTTGTATGTTGAGCGTGTCTGGTAGCCGGTTTCTAATGCAGACACACCTATCCCTAGTATGTTCGAATATGTATTTTGTTTTTCTCGAGAAGAGGTGGGGGCTTTTGTTTTGATAAAATTGTAAAATATAAAATACAGTAATGATTACCTTTATTAAACTGATACAGGTAAGTACTTTGGGGTATAATATTGCCTTCATCTTTAGTCTCTTCTACCAAATCCAACGCTTGCCACAAAATGTCGTCCGTCTTATACCCGTCCATATTGACAACTGTATACCAGGAGCATGATGTTTTTTTAAATCAGAATGATCGAAACGGTCAACCTTGACCTGCTGATCCATATTAGCACATGGATTTAACGGGAATATGCAAAACAGCAACTTTGACATCTGTTAAATCTACTCACTTGTCAAAGTTTGAACGAAGATAGCCAAAGTAAGGTTACTAGTGGGGTTTCATGTAAAAAAATTCTGTTAATTATGTTTTGATATTGTAAATAAATATGCTGTCCATTCTTTTTCATTTAGTAACTAATGTTAAGAAATATAGGCTTTAGAATGGGGTGTAAGTTAGTTATACACCTCGGGATACGGCGTGTCTGGATAAGATACCCCTGCGGCCTCCGGCCGTCGGGGTTTCTTATCCAGACACACTATCCTCGGTGTATAACTATTACCACACCCAGTTCTATTGTTATACTTCATAGTTTCTATTTCTGAAACAAGTGTAAATTGAATAGATCTATTGTTACGAATAACAATGGATTTTGACCACAGGGTGTGACGAGCGGGGTTTCTGGAAACCCCTGCTTCTACATCCCGCAAATAAAGTCCATTGTTATTCGTAACAATAGAAATTGATTATTTTTTAAATAGCATGAACATAAGAAATTACTAATAGTGTTCACTACAAATTGTTTCATGATATTAAAAAAACACATTTTAGGAAATTCCAATAGGCATCTATATGGAAAACAAAAATAATCCTTTAAATACTCCTTTGCTTGAAGGTAATTTTTTTATCCCAGTCATATGTCTCTACTCCCGGAACCCCCTCCCCCGCCCCCAGTTACCCAGTGGCCGATCCGGGGTTGGGGGTTCCGCGGATTGGACCCGACTTTTATTTAAAAGATCAATGCATTTGAATGGTTGGAACATCCCCCCTTTTTTTCTCTCGAGTTGGGAACCCCCGGCTGGGTCAGCCCCTGATTGCCCCTAAAAAGGGAGTTCCTCTACATTAAATTTTGTATGTTGAGCGTGTCTGGTAGCCGGTTTCTAATGCAGACACACCT